>JAMWET010002115.1:145000-177500 GCA_024036415.1 Prochilodus magdalenae
TCTTTTTCAAAGACGTCCATGTTACGATCCACAGGCTGACAGCAACTGAGTGCCGTTGCTGCACCCGCCTGCCTGCCTGCCCACCTGCCTGCCATCCAGATCTCCGGCATAGTGCGGCTAATTCGGCCTTCAAGGCTGGATCAGTTGGTGTCACGGGCTTAAGTAGTTTAAAGCCCTATCACACTTGCTTGACCACCAGCTGGCCAGCATCATCACCATCATCATGGTGGATTAGGGCTTCTCCCTCTCCCTGGTGTGTCGTGCACTCCGGCTGCTAATGGACTTATTGATGAGGGGGGTTAAGTGGCCTGTGCTGGGGCTCACTGGATGGGTGTGTGGGTGTTGTTTAGGGGGTTGGAGTGCCGGAGTGTTTCCTGCAGAGGCAGACGGATGAAAACCCATCCTTCCCTTCTCCCCCTCAGTCTTTCTTTCTCTCTCGCTCTCTCTCCTCCCCTCTTCCGCCCTCTCCGGACCATTATCATAATGCTAATCATCAATAATGCATGGGGACACATTATTTCAGCGAGGCAGGGCAGAGTGTGTGTGCGCCGCGTACGTGTGTGCGTGCGGGTGCATTAGAGAGGAGGAGCGGTAACGTTCTACCAGTGGCTTCTGTTTGTCAAGTCTCCATAAAAGGGAAGCCAGTCTGGTAGCGCAGGCCGGCTCACGCTCTTCCTAAGAAGTCCCTGTCTATCAGGCCTGAGTCATTTCTTCTCAGACCTTTGCAGAAGTTCCTTCTCCCTTGTCTGTTTGGGTCAACCGAGTTTGGGCTGCTCTAAACCATGACCCTGACCTAAAGGGGACACTTCCGTAACCCCAAAAAGGAGGACATGGTAAAGGCGTGGGTGAGGAGGACCCATGACACTAGAGCAGAATTAAAATCATATCCTAACCTACATAACACATACATGGAGCTTTCCTCAGCTGGCTGGGTGCAATGGATGACATTCGGACGGGTTGAGTCGGACGGGAGCTTGCTAATTGACTAGCATTAGTGCTGACCCGAGGTTAGCCAGTAGGCGAGTCATGGTGTCACATGACCTCGGTAAACCAATGAAATGCAAGGCATGTCTTTTGACACGGATGTGAGCCAATGGCGTACACATTTCAAATAGCTCATCCCAAAAAGAGGATAATCTAGGCGTCCATCCAGGTACTGGGCTGGATCGAGGACTGTCCACCGCCCTACCCTGACCAGAGGCTTTGCATTAGCATCTTAAAATTAAAAGATGTGTCCAGGAGTCTGAAGAAATCCAGCCACCCCACATGGCCAGTAAATTCACTTTGCTTCTGTTTCTGTTTGTTCTGCTGCGGTGGTATAGAGCGGGCAGACCCCTGGAGTGGGGTGGTGGCTGGGCCTGGGGAGAGGTGAGGTTGAGGGGAGAGTTCAAGTCAGTGTTGGCGCCATTGAAGCTTATGGGGAGGGGGTCCACACACTTGGCAAATGCGACAGAACTCGTGATTGTCTTCGTTTCCATTATGACAATTAGCACAGTATACAAGTGAGGACACTGAACTATAAACTAGCCAGAATGGAATTACCCAGTCCACCTTAAAACCCTCCAGAATGGAATTATCCAGTCCACCTTAAAACCCTCCAGAATGGAATTATCCAATCCACCTTAAAACCGTCCAGAATGGAATTATACAGTCCACCTTAAAACCCTCCAGAATGGAATTATACAGTCCACCTTAAAACCCTCCAGAATGGAATTATACAGTCCACCTTAAAACCCTCCAGAATGGAATTATACAGTCCACCTTAAAACCCTCCAGAAAGGAATTATCCAGTCCACCTTAAAACCCCCCAGAATGGAATTATCCAGTCCACCTTAAAACCCTCCAGAATGGAATTCTACAGCCCACCTTAAAACCCTCCAGAATGGAATTATACAGTCCACCTTAAAACCCTCCAGAATGGAATTATACAGTCCACCTTAAAACCCTCCAGAATGGAATTATACAGTCCACCTTAAAACCCTCCAGAATGGAATTATACAGTCCACCTTAAAACCCTCCAGAATGGAATTATACAGTCCACCTTAAAACCCTCCAGAGTGGAGCTGTACAGGAGGATGGAGCAGCTTCCTTACCCTGCAGTGGAGCTGATAGAACACGGTTTATTACTAAGCAGGTTTGGAGCGATTCTATTGGTCGGTCCCTCATGAATATTCACTAACCTGAAAGGAGAACTAGAGCTTTTACACTGTGCAGAAAAAGAGATCAAAGTTTTTACACCACTAAATATATATTAGAGGTGGAGATATGGAGGAGCATCATACTGTGTACATCAGGAGTAGATGTGGTGGATCAGGATATGGACTGGTTCAGACCCTCATCAGGTGGAGCTGTTCAGTGTAGGACTGTAGAGTCTTTAGGATCACCAACACCATCCGTTTAGGGTGGTGTATCTGGTCTGATTGGTAAGTCCTCCAAACTCAGGAATAAAGGGGGTGACTGTACTCGACTGTAAAGCCCTGTGACTGCGTTCCCACCCCAAACCCTCTGGTGAAAGCATGGGCAGCGAGGAGCGAGGGGAGGGGAGGGACTCGCGCCTCTAACATGTCGTTTGAGTATTTTGGCCCGGGGCTAGGGAGTCAGAAAGGGCACATACCTGTTTTAAAAGCTTAACAGGTTCTGCTAAGCACGAGTTCGAGGCGTTGTTGTAAACAACACTGGGCTACATGTAGGCTTCCTGAAATTACAGGAACACGGCAACAGCAACAGAAACCGGATGGTGACTGTTAGCTACATGCTGCGACGTGAACAGTCACCACAATTTGTTTGCAAATTGTCTAATTCCACCTTGCCATTTTCCATCCATCCATGAATCACCAGCTGTCCTCCTGACACACATCTGTCTCTGATCTTTCCTTTGTACACATGCGGGTTTTACCTCTCGGCGACGGGAGGTGGTTCAGTGTTTAATGGTTTAAAGCTGAGTTACAGGGTTGGCAGAGCTGACCATGAGGGGCGGTTACAGCAAGAATGTGCAGGGTTGGGGATGACTGACAGGGGGAGGGGCAGGTCCAGTCCCGTGTCAATCAACCACAACCATTTGCGTCAAACAGCTTACACTGCAGTTCTTCTGAAGACCGAGAGACTCAGAGTCTCTGCTTATTGAATTGAATTGAATTGAATTGAATTGAATCAGTTCAAGTTCTATTACAATTTACACTGAGGTATTTAGTTAAAGGTTAACTTGCAGAACTATGGTAATTTGACTGACCTTGTGCGTTTTACGTATGTCTGATTTTAGGTTTTTAGGGCCTCTAGTGTGGTGGTCTTCTACAAGGGGTCCTGGTTAAAACTAATTAAATGTATATAAATATATATAAATATTATATAGAGAGATTTCCTCTGAAATATTAACTATATGAAAAATCATATGATATCTTGGCAAGTCAAATGATCTTATATATCATCGCTGTCCAAAGAAAAACAGGTATCTCCAAAACGGCAACTTTACAGGAGAGGGCAAAGACCTCATTTAACTTGAATGGACGTCAATGGAACCAGACGTCTTTCGAAGCAGTTTTAGGTCATTTCTGCTGGTTCATTCATCATGAAATTCTTACACAGTGTAAACAGCAGCTGCTGTGTTTAACCGATGCATAAAAGTCAAAATCAACAAAAATGGAGATACGTGTTCTTCTTTGGACAGCGACAATATGTTGGACATATTTTAAAATATTCTTAGATTTTCTTAAATTTCCTCAAAATTATCAAAGATTATTTAACTTATTTCTGTATTTTTGTACTTGTTTTACTTGTTTTAGATGATTTCCATGAGGAAAATGTTCTGGCAAATAATTTGGCTTGTTTCAAAATAAGTTTCTTAAAATAAGTAAAATTATTCGCCAATATAGTGAGAAAATTTGGTTTACTAAAATCACTTAAACCACATTACAAAATGGCTGGAAATAAATTATATAACCGTAAAATAAGATTACAACGTTCTCAAAGTTAGCATTTTAATATACTCCACAGTATAACAGATCTCTTATATACTATACAGTATATCTTACACCTATGGCCATCTATAGCTACTAACTATCTGTAACTATAACTTAGATAGATGCACTAATACTACTACCAACTACTATTACCACTATTTTATATTATTATTAATAGAAGTACTATAGTATTTAATAAATCGCTGCTGTTTTTAAAAAAAAATATCTCAAGTTTTTACTTCAATGCATCATTTGAACCGAGCAGCTGCTGTTTACACTGTGTAAAAAAGGCCAGGTGAAGTTACCATTGTGGAGATACTTGTTTTTCTTTGGACGGTGATGAAATATTAAACCTAATGTTCTTCATCAAAAGATCAAACAACCATTATTATATCATAGCTGTCCAAAAAAAACATGTATCTCCAAAATGGCAGCTTTACAGAATAGGCCAAAAACCTTGTTTCATCCTAATGGAAGTCAATGGAACCAGACAACGTAAGCAAGCCACTATGGGCTTTTCTGTTGGTCCATTTATCAGGAAATTCCCACACGGTGTAAACAGCAGCTGCTGCGTTCAAATGATGCATAAAAGTCAAAATCAACCAAAATGGAGATACATGGTTTTTCTGTGGACAGCAGTGATATGAGTCTCTTAGCATTGTTGCTCCAGCTGAACACGTAAGTGAACACTGATGTGTGTTCAGTGGATTCTCATTTCTGAGTTTGTCCATCATGAGTGACTCCACGATGGCAGATTTGGCTAACTATCGGCCTATGTTAGGATAATAACTGAGTTAGTTATGGTGAAATCACTATCCACCATAACTACCCTCTCCCTGTAGAGCGCTCTTGCCGTATCAGGGTTCCAGGTCTTCCTTTAAACGGTTCCTCTTGAAGGCAGAGCTGCTTTGAACATTGTTAACTCAGTCTAAATGACGCTACACAGCTTATGCCTGGCCTACACTACAGGATCAGCAGGCTGATTTGTTCTTCTCGGCTACTTCTGAAGGTGTCCTGATGTCAGGGTGATGTTAACCGATGATCTTCCCAGACTGGGATACAGCTATTTCCTATTTCGGATATTTTTCAAAAGCTTGTTCAAGTACCTTAGACACGATGCTAAAGCCTGTTAGCCTTGGGCTAGTCTAACGCCCAACCCCAAAGCCGAGTGGTGGCGGCTCTCTGCCTGTCCCGAGCGGTCTCTTCCTGTCTGGATGCTAACACTGTCTATTTTCAGCACGAGTCAGGAGCTAGCATGCTCTCCCTTTCTCAGCATTCTCAGACTCCTTCAGCTCGGCCAGACATGGGAGACGCCAGCATCGACAGAGCAATCCCAGACTGACCTTTGACCCCTTTCACTGCGCCAGCCCCCACCAGAGAAGCCATGTCCCTCTCAGAGCCAGAGCCATTTTTAACGTTTCTATAATTCATTACAGCAGCGAGCGGCCAAGAACAATACGACGGGTCTTTCCGCACCCCCAGTGGCAGTTTGTCAAATCTCATTTGCCAAAAGCCTTTCCTCTTTAGCTGCTAATTACTTTTGGCCACTCAAGGAGCGCCCACCGTTCCCCGAGGGGAGGCTCTCTCTCACTCCTTTAAAAAGAGACCCAGAAAGCTGTAAAGCGGAGGAAATGGCAAGGAAATGGCATTTTAAATAAGGCAACCACTTCATTATGCAGTGCCAGGTTCACCACCATTCGTGACTGTCTAAGTGTGTGTGTGTGTACTCACTGTCGAGGCACGGCTCGCACTCCGTCTGCGTTTGTCCACAGGGCTTAATCATGCCCTCGCCAGGCTGGCACTGCTTACAGCACTCCCCGCCGGTCGTGTACTGACCTGACTTGCAGGCCTCCTGAGCCGAGAACACGGCCACCTACAGAAACAGACAGAAAGAGATATATCACTGAGGACTGTGCCATCAAGTAGATGCTGCCAATGTTCTAGCATTGGCTGGGACTTCAGGAGCTGGGCCAAAGACCTGATGTGCTTCCTGGAAGTTCTACACACGTCACTGACCATGTGCTAACCGGGGGTAAAGGGTCAAACTGCTACACGTTGAAACATGGACTGGAAGAACCACCATCCTGTATCTACACTCAGTGTCCACTTTCTCAGCTCCACTGACCATATAGGAGCACGCTGTAGTTCTACAGTTCCAGACTGTAGTCCATCTGTTTCTCTGTATACTGTGTCCTGTTCTTCAATGGTCAGGACCCCCACAGGACCACCACAGTGCCACTGGAGTGCTGAGAATGATCCACCACCCACATAATTCCAGCTCTGTGGAGGTCCTGTGGGGGTCCGTTGAACAGAAGCAGATGGACTACAGTCTGGAACTGTACACCTACAGAGTGTTCCTATATGGTCAGTGGAGCTGTATGGTCAGTGGAGCTGTATGGTCAGTGGATCTGTATGGTCAGTGGAGCAGTATGGTCAGTGGAGCAGTATGGTCAGTGGAGTTGTATGGTCAGTGGAGCTATATGGTCAGTCGAGCTGTATGGTCAGTGGAGCTGTATGATCAGTGGAGTTGTATGGTCAGTGGAGCTGTATGGTCAGTGGAGCTGTATGGTCAGTGGATCTGTATGGTCAGTGGAGCTGTTTGGTCAGTGGAGCTATATGGTCAGTCGAGCTGTATGGTCAGTGGAGCTGTATGGTCATTGGAGTTGTATGGTCAGTGGAGCTGTATGGTCAGTGGAGCTGTATGGTCAGTGGAGCTGTATGGTCAGTGGAGCTATATGGTCAGTGGAGCTGTATGGTCAGTGGAGCTATATGGTCAGTGGAGCTGTATGGTCAGTGGAGTTGTATGGTCAGTGGAGCTATATGGTCAGTGGAGCTATATGGTCAGTGGAGCTGTTTGGTCAGTGGAGCTGTGTGGTCAGTGGAGCTGTATGGTCAGTGGTTTTAATGTTTAATGGCTAATCGTTGTATCTCAGACAGACCAAATAAAGGTAATTAGCTCAAACGCTAGCATCCCAAAGGGGCTCTATCAGAAATTAGCCTCATCATAGAGATGTGATTTCTTCCACTCCGGAAGGTCCACCATTTGAAGGTTCTAATTAGTAGTGGGGCATTCTTTCTAAAGACGACACAACCAACACAGAGCTACCTCATGATGGCTTTAAAGGTAAACAGAAGAGAGGATATCAGAGCTAGCAGTGCATCAAAGCTAGCCAGACCCAGAGCTGGGTAATGTATCCTGTCCAAATCCAACACATGACTGAACATGTACAAACAAGAGGGAGTCCACCTCTGAAAGAGCCTCCTCGCTGCCAACACACCCTGCCATGCTCTGCTTCTATGGACAAACGAGTTTCCACATCTGGTAGATCCTTTAGCTATGGATGTGCTACTTCAGAGGCTGGTTCTGGGACATTGAGGCCCTTGGGATTGGATTCTTGGACCCTCGTTCAAACTAATCTTAGACAAACAGGAATTTTCAATGGAACATTCGAACCTTAGTGGGATCTGGGGTCAGGAACAGTGGACTTCTTCAGAAGACGGTTCATTCACTGACCACTATGAGCTCCAGTAACCTTTATATAGGTGTTCAAATATATTGTTGCCGCTCAGATTATCAGACCCCTCTCCTCTACCCCATTCATCAGCGGTCAGTTTCTGATGACTAGATATATCAGCTGATATCATCATATAATTTACATTTCTCCATAAGTGGACCAAATACCCAACATTCTCTCTCTCTCTCTCTCTCTCTCATCTGTCTGTCTATCTCTCTCTCTCCCTCTCATCTGTCTGTCTATCTTTCTCTCTCCCTCTCATCTGTCTATCTGTTTCTCTCTCCCTCTCATCTCTCTCTCTCCCTCTCATCTGTCTATCTGTCTCTCTCTCCCTCTCATCTCTCTCTCTCTCTCTCATCTGTCTATCTCTCTCTCTCCCTCTCATCTGTCTATCTGTCTCTCTCCCTCTCATCTCTCTCTCTCTCCCTCTCATCTGTCTATCTGTCTCTCTCTCTCTTATCTGTCTGTCTATCTCTTTCATCTCTCTCTCCCTCTCATATCTCTCTCTCATCTGTCTGTCTGTCTCTCTCTCTCTCCCTCTCATCTCCCTCTCTCTTCCTCTCATCTCTCTCTCTCTCTCTCTCATCTGTCTGTCTCTCTCTCTCATCTCTCTCTCTTTCTCATCTGTCTCTCTTACTCTCTCTCTCTCCCTCTCATCTCTCTCTCTCTCTCTCTCTCTCTCATCTGTCTGTCTCTCTCTCATATCTCTCTTTCTCATCTGTCTCTCTTACTCTCTCTCTCTCTCCCTCTCATCCATCTCTCTCTCTCTCTCTCTCTCTCTCTCTCTCTCTCTCTCTCTCTCTCTCTCTCATCTGTCTCTCTCTCTCTCTCTCTCTCTCTCTCTCTCTCTCTCTCTCTCTCTCTCTCTCTCTCGTTCCTTGACCAGCGTCTGGCTCTGATCGTGAACTCTGTCTATGGGTCGGCTCCACCTGTGCAGTTACTCCCTCCTGGACCTAATCAGACTGGATCTAATCAGACTGGACCTAATCAGACTGGATCTAATCAGACTGGACCTAATCAGACTGGACCTAATCAGACTGGATCTAACCAGACTGGATCTAATCAGACTGGATCTAACCAGACTGGATCTAATCAGACTGGATCTAACCAGACTGGATCTAATCAGACTGGATCTAATCAGACTGGATCTAATCAGACTGGACCTAATCAGACTGGATCTAACCAGACTGGATCTAATAGATGTACTTCTCCTGTTAGTTCTGTCTTTCTCTCTTCATCTGGGTTCGACCTGAGAAGGTTGGGTTCCGCCCTTGAGCCTGGTTCCTCTCGAGGTTTCTTCCTCACTCAAGGGAGTTTTTCTTCTTGCTCACGGGGGGCTTGGACCATCATGGGTGGACCACCCAAAAATATCCAGAGCAGCTCTGTGGCCAAAATGTGAACCCTTTACAACTCACCCAAGCCCACCCAACAACAGCAGCTCTCGTGACCCACAGGAAGATTAAACCGGCATGATCATGTCACATATGAGAAGACCTGGTGTCCCTCCACCTCCACCCCTACCGCACCATCTGCAGGAACTGTGTGAGGATATTCAAGCTGCATGGGATGGATTATCACAGGACACCATTAGGAACCTCTACAGCTCCATACCGAGACGTCTGGCGTGTTGGGTTAGCGAACACGGCGGCCCGACTCCATACTGAGAGACAGACTTCTGTATGTGTAGCTCAATAAATATTGATCATATCAGTCTAAACTTATCATCAGTTATTGATCCTGGTCACCTTTATCTTCCTTCCCAACACCACCGCACTCCCACACATCCTTCTGGGTGCAGCTGTTTCTTTTGATGATCAGTCTAATCCGGCCATTCCCAAAAACATTTCAGTAGTGAGGTCCTGAACTTGCTCATAGCAACCTGAAGGCTGTTTGAAGTATCAGCATTATTCCAGGGAACCATAAAAAGAAAACATGACTAAATCCTAATGGGATCCCTTTCACAATATCAGCCAAGATGTTCCTAACCATTGCCAGCGTGATGATGCTCCGACAGCCTACATGTACAGACCTGTATTCCGGTTCCCAAGCATGACTGGGTCTTCTCCTTCTGAGGCCCTGAGGGTCCCCCACCGGTGAAAGCGCCTCAGTCTCCCCCATGTCCCGTAACTCTTAAACCCGTGAAACAAGCTTTTCTAAACCTGGCTCTTCAAACGTAGGGTCGCCACTGCATCCCAAAGGCGAGATGAGAGGAATGCGGCACAGCTAAAGCTATGACCTTGGCAGATTCTTCCCAAAGTTAAGCCCCCCAGAACGCAAAACAGCTGATCTCTCGGTTAAACCCTTCAGTTATTATTGACTTAGGCTTAGGAAGAGACTCGGCGGCCTGGAGCTAAAGTAAAAGCCACCCTGGCCTCTCTGTGATTATTCCTCTAGGATAGATTACCTCTGTGCTTTTGTGATATGCATCCAAAAACACGAGTCTGAATTATCAGATGGGCTGCAGACAACGGGGCGTCTGCGCATAATTCACCCAACCCTCCCACACACACACATTGTACACTGTAGCGTGTGTGCTCTGGACCGTGGAGAACATTTCCTAGACCTACAGCAGCTGGGCTTGTGGTGAGGTCCTGAAGTATCAGTGGACTTGAGCGTGGTTGTGAGAAACTACAATGAGAGAAGGAAAGCCATGGGAAACTTTGCCTCGTTCGGATTTCACAGCCCTGCGATGCATTTGTTTGCCTTCCCTTGACACGTCTTTGGCAGAAGCTACTGTTTTATCGGAACCGGTTTCATCTGCAGGTCCAAGTTCTAAAAACAGTGGTGCTGCTTAACTACTGACTGCACATGGAAATTCAGCAGTGGGCCTGAACAGCGTGGCTTCTTCCCAAACGTAAACGCTAATGAACCTGGATTTGGGGCTGCGGGAGTGAGGGAAGGAAAGGGAAGACGTTGATGGATAACTACTCGGCGGAGATCTGCTGATGGACGCAAGGCAGTCGTGTTGGAGATGCCATGTTAGGAGAAGTCTGCCTAATCACTTCATGCATGGAGGTCACTGCACCCTGCAGACCCCTACCTTGGCCTTCCATCTACAGCCCACTATGACACATTACATTATCCACTTCTCATGTCAAGTCAATGACAGGCAAGCATGATGACCTCAGGGTCATATCGATATCTGCCTATATTAGAGCACTGATTAATAAAAATCTAAAATCTTGGCGTAGCTCAGCGGATAACACCACTACCCACCAGGGAGCCACCACCACATGTGGGAGACTGGGGTTCGTATCCTGGTCTGGGTAACTACCTAAGTCCTTGGGCAAGACTCCTAACACTACACTGGCCTAGCTGTAATATGATTACCCTTGTAAGTCGCTCTGGATAAGAGTGTCAGCTAAATGCCGTAAATGTAAAATCAACAAAAATAATATAACTGGAGTTTAGTCACAACAGACTGTATACAGACAGCAGGATGTTTACATTTAAAACTCTATTTCAATCCATTTACCAGATTAAGATGAAACCCTGTTTAGTTTTGATATATTTTATTTGGCACATCCTCTGTTTTAAATCTTTGACAGGAAAATGGTTAAATTGAAAAATGAGTTTCTCCTAATCGTTTGTGTTAGCAATATTCATAAAGTACATTAAGTTCATTTTTGAGGTGAACTTTCTTTCATGTCTCTGAGGTATTCATCATTACTGTGTCCATGGTTAATACGTAATGCACAAAAACAAGCTAAATCAATCGGAATAATCAGAATAATCAACCACCTGTTCCAAGAATCCATAGATTATTTGATTATCAGTAAAGTCATTTGTTGCATCCCTAGCTGATTTCTGCTTTAAGAAAGTATATGGGCAGTATATGAAAGTGATATTTGGTGACGTGTTTGTTGCACCGACAGAGCAGAATGTCAGAAATGTTGACAAACATAATTCCCATTTGCATATCGTCGCTGTCCAAGGAAAAACATGTATCTCCATTTTTGTTGATTTTTACTTTTATGCCTCATTGGATCACACAAGCTGCTGTTTACACTGTGTGGAAATTTTTATGAAGAACGGACCAACAGAAATGGCCCAAAACTGCTTGGAAAGGCGTCTGGTTCCATTGACTCCATTCACATTAAATGAGGTTTTTGGCCTCTCCTGTAAAGTTGCCATTTTGGAGATACCTATTTTTCGTTGGACAGCAACGATATGTAATAAATGGCGTATTTACTTTCTATGTCTAAAAATGACTTTTTGAAAGGTTAACTTCGACTTTAGTCAGTTACTCAGTTAATGTTAAATGATGTTAAAACAACTCATTTTTTTAAAAGTTGAACTTACTATGTTGAAATAATCAGTGGTTTTCTTTAACTATCGACTCAGAACAGACTTATTCTTACAAAAATAATGAGAATGAAAAATTTTGGAATTTAATAATTCATTGATTCCACGTACCTAAAAGCAAATACTGACGAATGGTGATAATTTTCTAGGAATTTTGACATGAAATAGATACTTATTTTATCAGAATAATGATTTATTTTTTAACAGTTTAACTTACAATTTAAAAATAATTACGTTTTTGGCAAAGGCTTAACTTACTAGGTCGAAATCATGAACTATGTTCTGGACGTTCGGACTCAGTATCTCAAGATAACGTCTAATTTTCTTAATTGTTTGACTGCTAATTGTGTTTGAATGTTCCATTTACGGATTTGAAATATTGACTTATTACATTTTTGACTTGTGACTCTGAAATAATGACTATTTCTCACAAAATCCTGATTTTTTAAAAATGTAATCAATCTGGACCACTTCTGCTCCTGCAGGCCAAGTTGTACTAAAAGCCCGACTGGAAGTGAAAACTTATTTTATTGTGGGACAACCAGAACACTAATAAACTTGAAATTAGTTGGGAAAATAAGTTTTAATTTTAATATAATAAGTCAAACATGGGACAGTGTCTCCTCTGCTTCCCAGAAATGGACTCCTATGGTAAAGTACTGTGAGATACTGTAGACAGAGGTCGTGGGTTTACTGTAGAGGGTACAGACCGTGGCCCGTTTATATTTTCCATCCACAGAAGTCTATAAACTTTTAACCCCTTGATGTGAAGCACTGATGGATGGTAGGTACTCAAGTAGGTAGAAGATAAACAAACACAATCGACTGACTGAGTGATGAAGTGTAGCAAGGAGCCACCTTTGACTCAGGTGAGCTGAATTCCTCAGAGAGATAAAACATCCGTCCTCGCTCCTCCAGGCATGTTGGAGTCAGCTGGAGTGTCCACAGCAATGGAGCGAAGGCTAGAGCAGAGGCGGCACCTCCACTCAGATTAGCATTCCTCACATTTCTCGCCTGCTCACCCTCCGGCACCTTCCCTTTCACGTACACACACACAGGTGCGCCCCCGTCCCCCGTCCCCTATCCCCCCCGTCCCCCTAAGCATCGCTCCTGCCTCCAGTGACATTCGACAACCACCAGATCACTTGTAGCTATTTATCTTTTCTTTTTTCAACCACCCGAAACAGCTTGTTACAGCGGGGGTCCCTGCCCGGGGGATAGAAAACAACCCCACGACCTGATTCACTAGCGCTGTACACGTCTCCGCCCACTGTAGCTAAGCACGCTAACACACCCTACAACAAGAGGGCTCATGTTTTAGTGGGACGAGGTGGGGAAACACCCTGGACAGCCTACCAAGCCAAGCTATACTATAAACGTCTTCATGGTTTGGTGATGTCCACACTTTTCCATTACCACAGCCTTCCAAAGTTCAGTCTTAGAAGTTGGTTTAGCGTTTTCTGCTTCGCCACATCCAAATAAACCCAAACACTTTCAGTGATGCTGAGCTTTTGGACTCTGGGCTGGTCAGGCAATTGTACTAAGATCACCAGCAGCTAGGCCCTGTTCACCCTTGGTCTTACCCTCCATCTCTATAATGAGTGGACAGAGATCAGTGTATCCTTTCCCACCAGGGACCTCCTCATGTGCCTCGAAAGCATCTCTAGTGACCAGATTCAGTGACTGGAGGAAGGAGCCCACCCCATGTACTATAGACCATGCCTAGACCAGCATGGTTGTCACCAGCAAAACCAGCGTATGTTGTGTGCTGGACGCTGGTATGTGGGTTTAGCTGGTCACCTCAGCATACCAGCAGTTGACCAGCGCTATACCAGCATAGACCAGCATGGCTGGTGACCAGCTAAGTTAGCGTGTGGTGTGCGTTAGATGCTGGGATGCTGGTCAGCGGCCATGGATGGTGATATGTTGGTCACCAGCAAAACCAGCTTATCGTGTGTTTTGGATGATGGTATGCTGGTCAACTGCTGGTATGCTGAGGTGACCAGCTAAACCAGCATTAGACCAGCATGGCTGGTCATCAGCAAAACCAGCGTAGGGTGTACTGTAGATGCTGGCATGCTGGTCATTGGCAATGGAAGCTGATAAGATGATCACCACCAAAAGCCTCCGTATGCTGTGTTTTGATGATGGTATGCTGGTCAGCAGCAATGGGCATCATTATGCTGGCCACCAGTGAGACCAGTATGTGTTTTATTTTGGATGCTGGTGTGCTGGTCAGCAGCAATGGAAGCTGATAAACCGATCACCAACGTAAGATGGCGTAAGCTGTGTTCTGATGCTGGGGTGATCTGGCTAATCCAGCACCAGACCGGCACTACAGTATTCCAGTATTAGACCAGCACGGCTGGCCACCAGTGAGACCAGCCTATGTTGTGTTTTGGATGCTGGTGTGCTGGACAGCAGGGATCCGGCTAAGCCAGGACCACACCATCACTACAGTATACCAGCACAGGCCAGCATGACTGTTCACCAGCAAGACCAGCAGGCCTCAGAAAGCTCCCTACAGTGACGCAGGTCTGTTGTAACAGTAGCCATTAATGCTCCACACTGACCAACAGAAGGGTCATCATCTTTAAAGTAGATTTACAGGCTAGTATTTCAGGAAAGAGCCGGTTTTGGCTGATGCTGGAACTGTCCATTTAGCCGAATACTTAAAACGCTAAAAGCCAGCACAGGGAATCACTTCACTCCCGCTGTGATGGAAATAGTTCAGGCTCTCAGAAGCTGACGAGAGACGCACACTGTCCATACGCCACACAACGTTATTCCATAGTCACGCCTCAGCGGTGAGTTTAGCTGCTTGCTGTTGAAGTCAGTGGTCAGCTAATGGGCTCGGTAGGCCAAACAGCCAATGGGAAGTCCACATGTGCCTTAACGTGCCACGGACAAGAGGGAGAAGTCTGAATAAAGCGAAACGGAATAATAAACAGAAAATAAATAAAGAAATGAATCATAAACACCGAACATCATTGTCTAGCTGCGTGCCTCGTCCATGCTGCATTATATCAGCAGAATGACAGCAGGGCATCCGTCAGCACCTCTCCCCACCCTGGGCTCCTCTTTGTGAAGCCTGAAAGGGCTGAGCAAGTCAAAGTGGCAGTACGGAACTGCTCTAACGTTTTAGCAACTGAACCAAACTCATCTGTCACCAGCTGCCGAACAGCAGCCGCCTCAGCCCCGAGCACACACGCACAGCGTCCTACACAACACCAGACCTGTTTACACACAGCGGGGCTGAGCAGATACAGACGCTCAGCCAAACGCCGACCTAAAGAAGAACAGGAGGTGAGAGGATAATGAGGGGATGAGTAAGAGAGGGGTTGTTGTCACTCCGGGCTGCACCGTGTGCACCGCTCTGGTCTTTCTCGGTTTGGTGTTGTGCTGTTTGTCCTGAAGCTGTTGTTGTTGTGTTGTTGTTTTTTAACTCAAAACTGGACGATCCTGCACCACAGAAGGAGAAGGAGAAGGAGGAGAATGTCCTGCCCACACCCACACAAACACACATACACACACACAAACACACACCCACACAAACACACACACACACAAACACATACACACACACAAACACATACACACACCCACACAAACACACACACACACACACACACACCCACCCACACAAACACACACACACACACACAAACACATACACACACACAAACACACACACACACTTATACTTACACACACACACACACACTTAAACCTACACACACACACTTAAACCTACACACAAGCACACACACACACACATACACACACACACTTAAATCTACACACACACACACACACACACACACACACACACACTTAAACCTACACATACACAAGCACACACACACACTTACACACACACACAAACACACACACACACACACACACTTAAACCTACACACACACAAGCACACACACACACACACTTATACTTACACACACACACAAACACACACACACACACACTTAAATCTACACACACACAAACACACACACACACTTATACTTACAAACACACACACACACATACACACACTTAAACCTACACACACACACACACACACTAACACACACACTTAAACCTACACACACACTAACACACACACTTAAACCTACACAAACACACACTTATACTTACACACACACACACAAACACACACACAAACAGACACAAACACACATACACACACACTTATACTTACACACACACACACACACACACACACTTAAACCTACACACACACACATACACACACACACACACACACACACACACACACACACACACACTTATACTTACACACACACACACACACATACTTACACACACACACACACTTAAACCTACACACAAGCACACACACACACTTAAACCTACACACACACAAGCACTTATACTTACACACACACACACACAAACACACACACACACACACACACATAAACCTACACACACACTCAATATGTTGAGTGTAAAAAATGTATTCAGTAATAACTCTATAATGAATAATAATAAATCTACAGGTCTATATATTGTAAACTACACATTACACAGCAGTTTTAGGTATTTTATTCAACATTTCAAGTAAGAAGTTATTAAATGATAAATAGCAAACATTCACTTTTAATCTTTTCAAAATTTTCATTTTATTACTGGTTCATTCCGACTTAATAAATTTTCAATTATTTGTAATTATTTTTGTTATACATTATTTATAGTATACTTAATTTCAGGTAAAAAAAATTATTTTAAAAAATACCTACTTTTTTTAATTAAACTTCATTGAAGATATTAATTTAATTAGAGCTTTATTCTGGATATAATTCTATTACAATATCAATAATTATATGCATTTTTGTATAAGACTTTTATCCTAGATTTTTTTTTTACTATTATTTCATTCTGAATGTTCATTTCATTATACATTTACTATGAATGCTCATTCTTTATTCTAGATATTAATTTTATTAGAACTCAACTCTGAATATTAATTCTATTAAAACTTTAAATTGAATATATATTTTATATAAGTGGTTCGATGTTTATTATATTATTACTTCATTATAAATATTAATTCTCTTTTTTATGTTTATTCAGAATGTTAATTTTATTGTAACTTCATTCCAAATATTATTTTAATAAATCAATATTTACTAAATAAATAATTTATTAAATCAATATTAAATCTTGTAAAACTATTTTAGTATTCCATTTCTATCCAAGATTTTACTTTATTATGATTTTATTCTGAATATTAATTTCTCTACATCATTTAATATTTTTAAGGAAAATTTATATTTAGGGCAAAAAATCGATCTTGATATTAACTGCCTAAAAACATCCTCCTGGATTATAGTTGAACTGGAATCTCATTCCTGATATTAAGTGACATGACCACAGCTGTAGAGGCCTGTGTAAGAATTGTTTATTTACATTTACCAGGAATTAAATTGGATTTTTATTATTGAAAATATTGATTCTGAACACTGCATGATCATGCACACACACGTATACATGTGAGCGCCAAGAACGCTCTGTGACGGCCAACAGACGCAAATCTCTAAAATACACAAACATGACGACGCAAACACACACAAACAGTCTGAACCCAGCCAAGAAACCCTGAACACCGTTCCCGCGGCTCTCTGACCACACAGTACCGATCTGACCACTGTATGAAATCCTGGTCTCTGATGACCTCACACATTGCCTCTGGTGTTCACTGTGCTGACATCACTCCATTACCATGCACATTTCTGTAGCTGTTTTCATTTACTGAGCATGCAGAACTAATGCATGAAATATGACTGAGGACTGGGTCTCTCTGTGATCAGCAGTGGGGGTAATGTTATGCTGTGGTGGTCTCATTGAACCGCAGTGCAGAGCTGTCAGTGCGTGCTTCCGTTAGTCGTTTTCTGTTTGGTGTTGTCAGTAGTTCACTAACTATAGAGTTTAGCCATGTTTGCTAAATGACCACCTATAGTCATATATCCTGTTAAATATCTCATAACTGACTACAATATACCAATACCTGACTCAAATATCTCATAACTGACTGCAATATACCAATACCTGACTCAAATATCTCATAACTGACTACAATATACCAATACCTGACTCAAATATCTCATAACTGACTACAATATACCAATAACTCACTCAAATATCTCAGTAACTGACTACAATATACCAATAACTGACTCAAATATCTCATAACTGAGAAGAATATACCAATAACTCACTCAAATATCTCAGTAACTGACTACAATATACCAATAACTGACTCAAATATCTCATAACTGAGAAGAATATACCAATAACTCACTCAAATATCTCAGTAACTGACTACAATATACCAATAACTGACTCAAATATCTCATAACTGTGATTCAAGAGTGGAATATAGTAATAACTGGCTGAAATATGTTAGTAACTGAGTGGCATATATTAATAACTGACTGAAATATGTCAGTTACTGAGTGTAATATGGTAATAACTGGCTGAAATATGTCAGTTACTGAGTGTAATATTGTAATAGCTGACTGAAATATATCAGTTACTGAGTGAAATATGGTAATAACTGACTGAAATATGTCAGTTACTGAGTGTAATATTGTAATAACTGGCTGAAATATGTCAGTTACTGAGTGAAATATGGTAATAACTGACCGACATATGTCAGTTACTGAGTGAAATATGGTAATAACTGGCTGAAATATGTCAGTTACTGACTGAAATATGGTAATAACTTATGGAAATATCAATTACTGAGTGTAATGTGGTACTAACTTGCTGAAATATGTCAATTACTGAGTTTAATGTGGGACTAACTTGCTGAAATATGTCAATTACTGAGTGTAATATGGTAATAACTGGCTGAAATATGTCAGTTACTGAGTGTAATATTGTAATAACTGGCTGAAATATGTCAGTTACTGAGTGAAATATGGTAATAGCTGGCTGAAATATGTCAGTTACTGAGTGAAATATGGTAATAGCTGACTGAAATATGTCAGTTACTGAGTGAAATATGGTACTAACTGGCTGAAATATGTCAATTACTGAGTGAAATATGGTACTAACTGGCTGAAATATGTCAGTTACTGAGTGTAATATTGTAATAACTGACCGAAATATGTCAGTTACTGAGTGAAATATGGTAATAGCTGACTGAAATATGTCAGTTACTGAGTGTAATATGGTAATAACTGGCTGAAATATGTCAGTTACTGAGTGTAATATTGTAATAACTGGCTGAAATATGTCAGTTACTGAGTGAAATATGGTAATAGCTGACTGAAATATGTCAGTTACTGAGTGAAATATGGTACTAACTGGCTGAAATATGTCAATTACTGAGTGTAATATGGTAATAACTGGCTGAAATATGTCAGTTACTGAGTGTAATATTGTAATAACTGGCTGAAATATGTCAGTTACTGAGTGTAATATGGTAATAACTGGCTGAAATATGTCAGTTACTGAGTGAAATATGGTAATAGCTGACTGAAATATGTCAGTTACTGAGTGAAATATGGTACTAACTTGCTGAAATATGTCAATTACTGAGTGAAATATGGTACTAACTTGCTGAAATATGTCAATTACTGAGTGTAATGTGGTACTAACTTGCTGAAATATGTCAATTACTGAGTGTAATGTGGGACTAACTTGCTGAAATATGTCAGTTACTGAGTGAAATATGGTAATAACTTATGGAAATATCAGTTACTGACTGAAATGTGGTAATAACTGACAGAAATATGTCAGTAATTGAGTGCAATATGGCAATAACTGATGGAAATGTGTCAGTTACTGGCTGAAATATGGTAATAACTGGCTGAAATATGTCAGTAACTGACTGAAATATGGTAATAACTGACTGAAATATGTCAGTAACTGAGTGGAATATGGTAATTACTGAATGGAATGTCAGTGAGTAAATGAAACGTGCCCGTATGCATGCTTTGAATGACTAGAGCGTTCTAAATAACTCCAAGAATAGGCATTACTCAACACAGCAGCGAGGTCTGACAGACAGAGGTGTGGAACCTTATCATATAATTACCCCACTCTTTGTTTTAGGAGCTTCACACACTGTAAGTAAGGCTGGTTATATCATCGTTCAGAGTCCCTCAAGAGTTGATAAAGACACAGGGCCAGCTTGGTGAGGGTCTCAGCAGCACTGGGACATAACCAGCGAGCAAATGGACAAGTGAACAAACCGTCTCTACAGGTAAAGAAAGAACCCTCAGTGCTACCTTTCCTCAGAGGTCAGGAGATCTTTTGAGTCTGGTTAGGCTCATTAAAATGACTCGCAGATGTGTGAGAACTGCTGTCAGAGGCACTTTTCATTTCAGGCGCACTTAGCTGTTTGACCCAAACCTGTCCGCACTTGTTAGAGAGTGAGGAGCTCGCGCTCTCACGCTGGAGGTGGAACGTCAGAAGACTATGTAGGAGCAATTCACCCGAATGTTACGTAATACCTGCGGCGCTGTGAGGGGGGCCTGACGGGACTCCAAACCTCATTACAGCAGTCACTGTGTCAGAGAGAGAGAGCTCCTGAAGCTCCCACCGCTGTAAAAGCAATGCAGGTGAGGCTGGAGCTGCGCTCTAAAGCAGGCCTTCAGTAGCCCTCAAATTCAAAAGTCTCAATATAGTATCTGTATGACTGCAGTTCAGAATATATCCACTGCTTATAACTTCAGCAGGAATGGGCGGGGCTAAACTGCTGTAGGATGAATTGACAGATGTAAATGTGTTGGTTTCCATGACATCAAAAAAACAAAGAAATTAAAACCGACTTTGTGCTAGCTTGTCCTGCATCATCTGGGAAACCATAGAAACCACCTCGCAACACCCTACCAAAAACCTGGGATACTATAGTAACTGCCTAGCAACACCATAGCACCCATTTGTGATCCCGCAGCAACCACCTGACAACACCTGAGGAACCACCTGGAATACCACAGACACCATTTAGCAACACCCTATAAAGTTGGGTTACCAGAATACCTTAAGAACTACATAGTAACACCCTAGCAAACCCCTGTGACACCATAGCAACCACTTAGCAACACCCTAGCAATCATCTGGGACATCTTAGCAACCACTTGACAAACAAAGAAGCAAGAAACCCAGGATACCATACCACCTAGGAACACCCGAGCAACCACCTGGGGTACCACAGCAACTGCATAGCAACACCCTCTCAAGCATTTTGGATAATGGGATTCCAAAGCAACCCCCTTACAACACCCATGCAACTTCTAGTAATACCATAGCAACTACATAGTATCACCCTAGCAAACACTTGTGACACCATTGCAACCACTTAGCAACACCCTAGCAATCATCTGGGACATCTTAGCAACCACATGAAAAACAAAGAAGCAAAAAACCTAGGATACATACCACCTAGGAACACCCGAGCAACCACCTGGGGTACCACAGCAACTGCATAGCAACACCCTCTCAAGCATTTTGGATAATGGGATTCCAAAGCAACCCCCTTACAACACCCATGCAACTACTAGTAATACCATAGCAACCACCTATCAGCACCCTAGCAACTATCAGGAATACTACAGCAGCCACCTAGGATACCATAATAACTGCCTACCAACATTCTAGCAACCATAGCAATCACCTAGCCACATCCTAGCAACTACCTGGGATAGCATAGCAACCACCTAGTAAAACCATACCAACCATCAAAAATACTATAGTAGCCGCACGTACATTCCCCAACACCCCACCAATCACTCACTGTTCTAGTTTCTCTTCAGGGACCGTACAGGCCGAGCAGCAAACATAACCCATCCCACTGTCGTAACGTGGGTCCTGTAAAAGCTGAACTGATCGGTCAGTTATCTGGATCAGGTGGACTGCGGGTGAACAGAGCTGATATCTGGCCTGTCTGAACTGCCCCGAGTCTGTAAAGCCATAAAACCTCAACTTTTGACCCTTGCTGTCCACTCACCCACTCTGAGAAGGGCGTCGGCACGGTCAGCAGCTGCAGCCACGGAGGATGGAGGAGTACTTTCAGACCCCGCGAACGTCCTGCAGCTTCCCTTTTCCAGTACTGCCTCACAGCAAGAGCAAGGAACAGAAATCTGACTTACGCACTGACCACCAGCAGACTCACTGACCAACAGCAGACTCACTGACCAACAGCAGACTCACAGACCACCAGCAGACGCACTGACCAACAGCAGACTCACTGACCAACAGCAGACGCACTGACTAAAAGCAGACACACTGACCAACAGCAGACTCACTGACCAACAGCAGACCCACTGACCAAGAGCACACTCACTGACTAAAAGCAGACGCACTGACCAACAGCAGACTCACTTACCACCAGCAGACTCACAGACCACCAGCAGACTCACTGACCAACAGCAGACGCACTGTCCACCAGCAGATGCACTGACCAACAGCAGACGCACTGACCAACAGCAGACTCACTGTCCACCAGCAGACTCACTGACCACCAGCAGACTCACTGACCACAAGCATAGGCACTGACCACCAGCAGACTCACTGACCAAGAGCAGACTCACTGACCAACAGCAGACTCACTGACCAACAGCAGACTCACTGTCCACCAGCAGACTCACTGACCACCAGCAGACTCACTGACCACCAGCAGACACACTGACCAACAGCAGACGCACTGACCAACAGCAGACTCACTGACCACCAGCAGACACACTGACCACCAGCAGACTCACTGACCACAAGCATAGGCACTGACCACCAGCAGACTCACTGACAAAGAGCAGACTCACTGACCAACAGCAGACCCACTGACCAAGAGCACACTCACTGACTAAAAGCAGACGCACTGACCAACAGCAGACCCACTGACCAACAGCAAACACACTGTCCACCAGCAGACCCACTGACCAAGAGCACACTCACTGACTAAAAGCAGACGCACTGACCAACAGCAGACCCACTGACCAACAGCAAACACACTGTCCACCAGCAGACTCACTGACCAACAGCAGACTAACAGACCAACAGCAGACTCATTGACCACCAGCAAACACACTGTCCACCAGCAGACTCACTGACCAACAGCAGACTCACTGACCAACAGCAGACTCATTAAAAGATCAGACTTCCCTTTTCCAGTGAACTGCCCCACAGCGAGACGAAGAAAGAGAAATCAGGGTGCTTTGAAAGGGGACCTGGGGTGAAGGTACGAGCTGCAGCGCCCCTGAGGAACAGCCTCAGTTTAATACGGTTCTCAGTGTCTGCAGGTACAGCATGGCAGATTTATGGACCACACGTTATGGAAAATCAATATGACAGTTATAACTGATAACTGCTTCAGGATGTATTAATATCACACTAATGACTTCTTAACACTGTGTGGCTGTAACTTCAACCGACATGATTTACGCCCAGTACAAAGCCCTGATTGGTCAGAAAGGTCACAGCACAGTAAACTAAGTCAGTGATTGGTTAGAGCCTTAATAGCACACCTCAGCCCGCCCCTCATCTGAATATTACAAACTGCATCTCTGCATATTTCTGTAATATTTACTGAGGCATTTAATATATACCATAAACAGACTCACTGACCGGGAGCAGAATTACTGACCACCAGCAGACTCACTGACTAGGAGCAGAATTACTGACCACCAGCAGACTCGCTGACTGGGAGCAGAATTACTGACCACCAGCAGACTCACTGACCGGGAGCAGAATTACTGACCACCAGCAGACTCGCAGACTGGGAGCAGAATTACTGACCACCAGCAGACTCGCTGACTAGGAGCAAAATTACTGACCACCAGCAGACTCGCTTACTGGGGGCAGAATTACTGACCACCAACAGACTCGCTGACTGGGGGCAGAATTACTAACCACCAGCAGACTCGCTGACTGACCAAAATTACTGACCATGTGCAGACTTGTTGACTGGGAGCAGAATTACTGACCACCAGCAGACTCGCTGACTGGGAGCAGAATTACTGACCATGAGCAGACTTGCTCACTGGGGGCAGAATTACTGACCATGAGCAGACTCGCTGACTGGGGGCAGAATTACTGACCACTAGCAGGCTCGCTGACTGACCAAAATTACTGACCATGTGCAGACTTGTTGACTGGGAGCAGAATTACTGACCACCAGCAGACTCGCTGACTGACCAAAATTACTGACCACCAGCAGACTCGCTGACTGGTAGTAAAATTACTGACCATGTGCAGACTTGTTGACTGGGAGCAGAATTGCTCAGAATTGCCAGCAGACTTGCTGACCAACAGAGTACTAACTGACCAATAGCAGACTCACTGACCAACAGCAGACTCATTGATCCCCAGCAGACTCACTGACCGCCAGCAGACTTACTGACCAATAGAGTACTAACTGACCAATAACAAACTAACTGACCAATCGCAGATTCACTGGCCAACAGCAGACTCACTGACCAACAGCAAAAAAAGGGAACTGGGATTGGAATGAAAGTAATTGGAAAACATCACCAGCATTTACCCTCCCTTAGAATCAGTGACCACCAGCAGAATCACTGACCACCAGCAGAATCACTGACCGATAGCAGACTAAAGGGATTTGTGACACTGTTTTGTAACCGCTCCAATTACTATTATTTTTTATTTATTTTTAGTTATTATTATTATTATTATTATTATTATTATTATTATTGTTATTATTATTATTGTTATTATTATTGTTGTTATTATTATTATTATTATTACAGTGTGTCTCGTGTCGATGTATAAAGTATTAAACTGAAATATAAGAGGAGCCATATATAATATGAGGAGCCATATCTCACATCTCTACTGCCCCACAGCAGACTGACTGGTGACTTTAGAAAGTCTACCCTGATCTACACACAGCCCCAAACCCCCCGCTGTCACCCTGAACTGGTCCAGGAGTGAGGGACCCTCGCTGTCTCAGGTGCAGACACGCGCAGCGCGAGCTCCGAGCTGATTCTCCACTCACCACTCCGGCCATCAGGATCAAAGCGGCTGACAGCATGTCTGAATCCCACTGCGGTCCAACGTAGCGCGTCCCGAAGCCCTTTCCCAGAAAACGCTCAGTGAAGAAGTGCGGTCACTAGCTGGGCAGTAGAGCGAGCATCCCTGCGGGGTCACTTCTCATGGACCGGTGTGAGAGAGTCTCTCTGAGTCACTGATGAAGGGGGAGAGAGAGAGAGAGAGAGGGAGAGGGAGAGAGCAACACTGAGAACGAACAGCTGCAGGTTTCACTCTGAGTTGCTTCAGCGCGTTCACGTAACAGGCAGTGCGCGTTCACGGGGGTGGAGTGCAGTCGACCACTCCTCTCTCTCACTTTCTCTTTCTCTCTCTCTCTCTCTCACTCCGCTTCCTTTTTCTCGCTCTCTTTTTTCTATTTTCATTCTCTCTCCCTCTCCCCTCTTCCTTTCACCCCACTTCTCTACCTATTTCTTTCTCTCGCGCTTTCTTTTTTACTCTCTCTCTTCCTCTTTAGCTCTCCCTCTTTCTCTGCTTCTTAACCTCTCTTTCTCTTTCTAATTTTATTCTCTCTCTCTTTCTCTTTCTCTGCTTCTTAACATGTATCTCTCTCTCTCTCTCTCTCTCTCTCTCTCTCTCTCTCTCTCTCTCTCTCTCTCTCTCTCTCTCTCTCTCTCTCTCTCTCTCTCTCTCTCTCTCTCTCGAAGTCATGAATGATGGACCTGTATACTGTATCCCTGTGTAAGTGACCGGTAATGGGAGAAGGCCTGCAGTAACAGCATCCTCCGCTAGAGGGCGGGTCCCTCTCTCAGTCTACTGTGAATCATGCCGTTGATCCAGAGCTCTAAAACCTCCAAAGCATTCATCCGCCAGCCTTTCCACATACATACGCAGTGTGTAATATATACAGGATGTCTGTTCATATCCAGGACAGCCCCAGCTAAATACAGTACCAGTCAAAAGTCTATAAATGGATGGTGTTGGTGGTCTTACACTGATCATACACTGAACAGCTCCACCTGATGAGGGTCTGAACCAGTCCATATCCTGATCCACCACATCTACTCCTGATGTACACAGTATGATGCTCCTCCATATCTCCACCTCTAATATATATTTAGTGGTGTAAAAACTTTGATCTTTTTCTGCACAGTGTAAAAGCTCTAGTTCTCCTTTCAGGTTAGTGAATATTCATGATGGACCGACCAATAGAATCGCTCCAAACCTGCTTAGTAATAAACCTTGTTCTATCAGCTCCACTGCAGGGTAAGGAAGCTGCTCCATCCTCCTGTACAGCTCCACCCTGGAAGGTTTAAGGTGGACTGTATAATTCCATTCTGGAGGGGTTTAAGGTGGACTGTATAATTCCACTCTGGAGGGTTTTAAGGTGGACTGGATAATTCCATTTTGGAGGTGTTTAAGGTGGACTGTATAATTCCATTCTGGAGGGTTTTAAGGTGGACTGCATAATTCCTTTCTGGAGGGTTTTAAGGTGGACTGTATAATTATTTTCTGGAGGGTTTTAAGGTGGACTGTATAATTCCATTCTGGAGGGTTTTAAGGTGGACTGCATAATTCCATTCTGGAAGGAGTTAAGGTGGACTGTATAATTCCATTCTGGAGGGTTTTAAGGTGGACTGGATAATTCCATTCTGGAGGGTTTTAAGGTGGACTGTATAATTCCATTCTGGAGGGTTTTAAGGTGGACTGTATAATTCCATTCTGGAGGGTTTTAAGGTGGACTGTATAATTCCACTCTGGAGAGTTTTTTTTAGGTGGACTGTATAATTCCTTTCTTGAGGGTTTTAAGGTGGACTGTATAATTCCATGAGGGCTAGTTTATTGTTTGGGGTCTTCACTTTTATTCTACAGTAAAGCTTTAAAGATAAACAGAAGGAGAGCGTGCTCAGAGGAGCTGGGTCAGGTAGTGTATATATATATATATAAACCATGCCATAGATCTACGCCTCCTGCAGGAGGTCCACTGTCCTGCAGAGATTAGTAACATGGTCTCCTTACCCAACAGTAGGCCCAGGTAAATATCAAAGACCACCATATGTCCAACAAGACCCGATGTAAGAGATGTGTGGGGGTCCCATGCGGTGTTAATGAATGCAAATATTATTATCTAATGTATAATGTAATATATAAACACAGAATTACTGGACACATCATGAAGCCCACACATCGTAGGCCCCAGCAAGGTTGTAGTGGGGCAGATGAGCTCGTATATGGATAGTGTAGTGAGTGTACCGGTTGTGCTTTATTTCTCGTGTTGGACACAGAGAGCACAGATCAGCTGATTTCCATCAGGGATCACATGAACAAACTGGGGACCCTGCATCATCCAAACCCCAAACAGTAGTCATGTGTGTCCTCTCTAAGCCAAAGAGTCTCCTGAGCATGGTGGGAACAGGCAGGGACAAATTGAGGGACAACACCTCCCATTGTCCAGGCAGTAGGCGGGACCAAACTGGTGGTGGCGAGGGGAACACTGAAACACAGACACCTGAACCCAGCAGAACAGGAACGCATGTTGAAGATAGGTGACAGACTGAGACGAGTGAGGTAGACGGTCTCTGGACAGCCCACCCTGGCCGATGTCTTACCACATCCTTCCCTCAGCCCCAGTCAGAAAGCCCTGGCAGGCCCTGCGTTGGGTACTTGAGCTCTGTTCCAGACCCTGGCTGGATAGGTGGGCCGTTTGTTGGCCTTGCTCTAGCCCATCCTTTGTGGGTGGGATGTTCTCCAGAGCTCTGGATTTCTGAGTGTAGCTGTTTTCTAGCACTACAAAGTGCCGTACCACTGACTTGGACAGCTCACTCATCCACTCATTTAAGGCTTTGGTCACTTCAGGGAAAGCCGTCCATGCAGAGCCAAAGCTGGGACTGGGTTAGGTCCCGTAAGTGGATGGAAACCGGGAGAGTGCTAAGATCCAGCATGTTGGCCACTTCCTGAACCCCAAAGCTATCTGAAGCTGGTGCCTGTACCAGAAGCAGTCCACATTTCCTTTGGCTTGGTCTTCCTAAACATGGCCACGGCCAGGAGAACGTTGTGTCCACAGAACGAATAGTCAGCTTTATGCCACCCTGCTGAACGGCATATGGTACACTGGGCAGGGAGGCGGAGCACCAGCTTCCGGGTGTGCGGCTGTGTAGGCTTCTATCCCAACATCTACTGGGATGCACATGACGTGCTATGAGAGGAATCCAAACAAGTCCATTCAACAACACACAGGAAGTCTATCCAGTGCTTTGGCAGGACAGTGGTTGGAGTCACCCGTCCCCTGAAACCCTTTCCAGTCTTCTGTTGGGTGGTGCCTTTCAGAATAGGATGTAGATCCCAGATAATACACTCACTGAACTGTCACCCTGTGTGTTTGAGGTGGTAGTAACTTCAGGCTCCTGCAGATGGCGCTGCACGAGGACGATGGGGAGCTATAAACCCCTGTGGGGTGTGAGTGAGGGGATCCATAGATTGGGAAGAGGTGCTACAGTGCAGGGAATGTCTCGTTCCATGTGTGGAAAATGGCTCCAGAGCAGATGTTAATGATTGGCTAAAAGGAGGGACTGCATGTGGGCGTGGCCAAAGACCATAGTGTGAGGAAGTAGCTGAATCTGCAGGTGTATGGACGGTCATACGGGTCTACCAGTGGTGGCTAAAATCCCAGTCTACAGGGAATTCAGAATGTCAGGGAAGGCCTCCACCAAATCTGGACCAGCTGTCCAAGTCTTTGATGCCTGAACGTTGATGTGGCTACATCCAGAAACCTGTCCAGTCTATGTCAAGGCGAGTTCTTATCAATATCTATAGGTGTAGGTGGTATAATTGCACCACCTTTGCAAAAACTGTCATGATGTCTCCGCCCTTGGCTCCGCCCACTCTCCTCTACTACTTGCTCCAGCTGCTGATCGTAGACTCATTAGGACTCCTCATTAGGACTCCTCATTAGGACGCCCACAGTCTCTGTGTTTCAGAGCCACTCTGTCCCGTGTCCTCTCTGGTTCTGACCCTCATGTGTCTCCTGGTTTGTTGATTATGGATTTGTCTCTGATGTGGTTGGGCCCCCGCCTGTCTGGCCCCTGCCTGTCCTTAGTGAAACCCCTGCCTCAGCCCCAGCACTACAGAAACAGTGGAGATATGATTTTCTTCTCTTTCGTGTGAGAAAATAGAGAAAGAGATGCCAACTCCTCCTGAGGGAAATGTGAGGACACCCTCCGTCCCTTGTCTACCCGCTCTGGCGTGGACTGGGAGAAAGGTTTTCCGGCTCCACCACGCAGACATCTACTGATGATTGGTTGGTTTCCTGCTTGAACAGCCTGTTTCAAATGACCTCCCAATAAAATCCCACCTGCATGTCTCTTTCTGATGGTGGATGACAGCAGCTGTGGAGAGAGCTACCTGTAGGTCCACTGATGAAATTTTAGATCACTCTATTTCTCCCCCTCTCTCTCTCTTCTCTTTTTTCCCCTCTTTTCTATTTCCCCTCTTTCTTCTCTCCCTCTATTTCTCTCTTTCCCTTCCCTCTCCTCCCCCCTCTCTTTCTCCCCCTTCTCCTTTACTTTCTTCCCTCTCTTTCTCTCTCCTCCACCTTTACCATTTCTCTCTCCTCTCCCCGCCTTTCTGCCCCTTCTCCTTTACTTTCTTCCCTCAGTCTTCTTTCTCTCTCCTCTCTCTTTTCCTCTTTCCCCCTTCCCCCTTTCTCTCTCTCTCTCTGGTTATGAAGATCATCTCTCTGTATTAATGAGGGAGGGATAGGTTACTGTCTGCCCGCAGACTCTCGTCTGATCAGTGCTGTACTATTGATTGTTTTCTACAGTGACCTTGTGCTGACCTTCAGTCTGATTGGGCAGGAAGTGGGTGGTCAGCGAGTCAGTACCAGGCAGATGTGTATAGTCTTTCAGCAGCTGCTTGTTCTGCTGCTTTAGCAGTATGGAAACACAAACGGTCAGATTTACTCACCGTGTACACTCTTCATCACTGCACTCCTCCTGAATAACCACTGTATATATAACTCCTGTATATATAACCACTGTATATATAACTCCTGTATATATAACCACTGCATATATAACTATATATATAACCACTGTATATATAACTGTATATATAATCACTGTATATAACCACTGTATATATAACCACTGTATATATAACCACTGTATATATAACTCCTGTATATATAACCACTGCATATATAACTATATATATATGACCAGCTGCTTGTCTATGCTTTACTCCTGTATATATACACAAACTGTATATATAACTATATATATAACCACCTTATATATAACTATATATATAACCACTGTATATATAACTATATATATAACCACTGTATATATAACTCCTGTATATATAACCACCTTATATATAACTATATATATAACCACTGTATATATAACTCCTGTATATATAACCACTGTATATATAACTATATATATAACCACCTTATATATAACTATATATATAACCACTGTATATATAACTCCTGTATATATAACCACTGTATATACAACTCCTGTATATATAACCACTGTATATATAACTATATATATATAACTCCTGTATATATAACCAAAGTATATATAACTATATATATACATATATATATATATATATATATATATATATATAACCACTGTATATATAACTATATATATAACCACTGTATATATAACTCCTGTATATATAACTATATATATAACCACCTTATATACCTATATATATAACCACTGTATATGTAACTCCTGTATATATAACCACTGTATATACAACTCCTGTATATATAACCACTGTATATATAACTAGATATATATAACTCCTGTATATATAACCACTGTATATATAACTATATATATAACTCCTGTATATATAACCACTGTATATATAACTATATATATAACCACTGTATATATAACTCCTGTATATATAACTATATATATAACTCCTGTATATATAACTCCTGTATATATAACCACTGTATATATAACTATATATATAACCACTGTATATATAACTCCTGTATATATAACTATACATATAACTCCTGTATATATAACTCCTGTATATATAACCACATATATAACCACTGTATATACTGTATAACTCCTGTATATATAACTCCTGTATATATAACTATATATATATATATATATAACCACTGTATATATAACCACTGTATATATAACCACTGTATATATACCTCCTGTATATATAACTGCATATATAACTCCTGTAAGGTTCACTGGTGGGTTTGGTAGTAAATAAACTGGCTACATTTGTGCTGTCGACGTGGGGACCCCCGGTTCCACTCTCGAATCTGACTCTCCACAATGAACCATTTCGCTTCAAACCTCTCTGAGATTTTAACCCTCTGATCCACCGCACCATGCAGACACTGTGCTTGGAAATTCCCTGTAGGACTGAGGCAGCCCGCCTGCAGTGCCTGCCGTGTAATTACTGAACACAGTAATCCGTAGGCTGTAATAAAAGTGCTGGAATTTAAGAGGCTAAGCTCACTGAACAGCTCCGCGTGGCTGGAGGCGAGCGTGTGCTGTTATAGGCATGAAATTAGCACCCCTCCCCCCTAATTTCCAGCAGCAGGGCGGAGGAAGCCAACTCTTGACCTTTGACCTTGCTGACCACCCTCCACCAAGCCGGAATAGAGGCATACAGGGGAACAGACAGGAGCTGGATGGGGTTTCACATCTTAATGAACAATGATGACTGGGATCGAGCCGCTATCTCTGTGTCCATCTGTCCTTCCACTGTGAGAAGACCGTTCGTTGGGGTCAATGGGTCTGAAAGGACGTGTAGCTGTTCAAGAAGCTCCTCACTGGGGAACAGAATTAAGATGCTGGTGTTCCATAACAAACAGTCCAGAGTCCAGACCTCAAGATCACTGAAGGTGTATTTGGATGGTGAAGAGCTTCTAAGACGGAGCTTTGGAGGTATGTCTCTACGAGGAACTGAATGTGAGTCTCTTGAACAGAATGGAAGATTTAATGAGGAACATAATGGACACAATGTGATGTTATATTGAGATTGATATTAATATTTATTGAGCTACACATACAGAAGTCTGTCTCTCAGTATGGCGTCGGGCCACCATGTTTGCTAACCCAACACGCCAGACGTCTCGGTATGGAGCTGTAGAGGTTCCTAATGGTGTCCTATGATACTCCATCCCATGCAGCTTGAACATCCTCACACAGTTCCTGCAGATGGTGCGGTAGGGGTGGAGGTGGAGGGACACCAGGCCTTCTGGACGTGTGACAACAAACAAACACAGTGCCTCCACACACGGATTTGTTGGGCGTCTCCACCAAGACTAAAGCAGGACTCGTCACTGAAGATGACCCGCTGCCATTCTGAGTCACTCCATGACAGTCTGGTACGACACCACTGCAGTCTTTGGTGACGGTGACGTGGTGTTAAGGACAGTCGTGGTAACGGTCTGTGTGCATGTAGTCCTGTGTGGTGCAGCCGTCTGCCAACGGTGCTGCACTAACAGGATGACTCATGGAGGACACCACTGCTCGCTGGATGTCTACGGTCGTGGCTGTTGGGTCAGTCAGGTACATCGATAAGACCCGTCCTAGCGTATGTCCCATGCGTGGCCGAGCGTGAAACTTAAATCATTAGCATGTCTCAGGATGTCAAACCTACCCACCAAGTTTCATTCCCATCGGTTGCTTCTACCTGGCTGCAGCTATTTGTGCAGG
>JAMWET010002115.1:182500-195000 GCA_024036415.1 Prochilodus magdalenae
AGTTCGGTGTCAGTTAGCTCACCAACCATCAGCAATCACCACCCAAACGGAATACATGCTCCAGCAGACATGGCTTCCATCAACAGGTCTGTTCCAGCGCACACGGATCTCATGGTGCACTAATGAGAAGAAACGAATACATTTACCATACGTTCACTGGCCACTTTATCGGAAACACCCATCTTGTGCTTTTCTTCACAGGCCACTTTATCTGAAACACCTACCTTGTGCTTACCCTATCTAGCCACTTTATTAGATATACCAACATTGTGTTTTGTCCAACTGGCCAATTTATCGGAAACACCTACCTTGTGCTTCCACTAACTGGCCACTTTATTGGAAACACCTACTTATCGCTGATGTTCACTGGCCACTTTATCTGAAACACCTACCTTGTGCTTCCACTCACTGGCCACTTTATTAGAAACACCAACATTGTGTTTTGTCCAACTGGCCACTTTATTAGAAACACCTACCTTGTGCTTCCACTCACTGGCCACTTTATCTGAAACACCTACCTTGTGCTTCCACTCACTGGCCACTTTATCTGAAACACCTACCTTGTGCTTCCACTCACTGGCCACTTTATCTGAAACACCTACCTTGTGCTTCCCCTCAATGGCCACTTTATTAGAAACACCAACATTGTGTTTTGTCCAACTGGCCACTTTATTAGAAACACCTACCTTGTGCTTCCACTAACTGGCCACTTTATTAGAAACACCCTCCTTGTGCTTACCCTAACTGGCCACTTTATTAGAAACACCAACATTGTGTTTTGTCCAACTGGCCACTTTATTAGAAACACCTACCTTGTGCTTACCCTTACTGGCCACTTTATTAGAAACACCAGCATTGTGCTTCCACTCACTGGCCACTTTATTGGAAACACCTACCTATTGCTGACATTCACTGGCCACTTTATTAGAAACACCTATCATGCACTTTAAATAACTGGCCACTTTATTGGAAACACCTACCTATTGCTGACATTCACCAACATTGTGTTTCCACTGACTGCTGACTGGCCACTTTATCAGAAACACCTACATGGTGCTTCCACTAACTGGCCACTTTATTAGAAACACCTACCTTGTAGCTCCAATCACTGGCCACTTTATTAGAAACTCCTACAGTGTGCTTTAAATAACTGGCCACTTTATTAGAAACACCTTTCTTGTAGCTCGACTCACTGGCCAGTATATCGGAAACACCAACCTTCTAGCTCAATGCACTGGCCACTTCCTGATGCATGCTAATACAGTGCACTCTTTCTTTCTGCTCCTAATGAGAGGAAGCGTACTTACAGAGGTGTCTCACTAATGGCAAACTTGCCCTGCAGTACTCTGCTGCCCTCTAGAGTTGTGGCGAGGCCAGTGCTGCTGCAATCAGCACAGCCATGCTGTGAGACTCTGATGCTCTCTTCAGAGCTGCTTTTGCAGAGGATGTGACCACATCCACCAAAGAAATGAGACAAATGTCCCAAAAGGCTCCGAACTTTACACACAGTTTGTTTTGAATTAAAGCTCCTCTGATCTGGATTGTGTGGTCATCTGTTCCCAGCTGTGGTCAGCTCTGAGTTTGGGCTGTGGACACATTTATAGATGTTGTATGTTTTTTCATGTTGTGCATATCATGACTGTCCAAAGAAAAACATGTGTCTCCAATTTTGTGCGATCAACGGAAATGGCCCAAAATTGTTCGGTAAGAAGTCTGGTTCCATTGACACTCATTATCAAAAGAACAGCTGCACCCAGAAGGAGGTGTGGGAGTGCGGTGCTGTTGGGAAGGAGGATAAAGGAGACCAGGATCAATAACTGATGATAAATTTAGACTGATATGATCAATATTTATTGAGCTACACATACAGAAGTCCACACATTCCAAACATTAAGCCTTGGTGTGGGCATGCTGTAATCGTTCCAGGCAAAAAGACAGGGCGCCGCTCCTTTGTTGAGTTTCCTCTTTCCCACGGCCGTCACAACGAAGTCGCCTGTGTTGAAATGCCTACTACAGACGCAAGTACTTTGAAGGGGGCTGAAGTTGCCCCTACGAATCTGTGTAAGCCACCGAGCCCGCACCTCAGGAGCTACTGCAAACCTATGAAAGCTAATCTCCGAGTTGTACCTTGAAGAATTAGCACACAGAGGCACACAGCAATGTAGAGACGTCTTCTTCTCTTGATGTTGATGCGTCAGTCGTTTCTCCTTTATCTTAAAAACACTCATGATTGCTAGTGCTTTCCACAGATTCGCTCAACTCTCCTCACAACTACTACAACCGGAAACAGTGATGCATACCAACCGGAAATTAAAAGACGCCATCTTGTTTTAGCCAGCTGACTTCACTGTTTGTATTTAGAGCCCGGGTTTTCAGACGCTCTTTGAAGCTTTGCCTGTTTAATAGCCATTCTGAGCGTACTCTTCGTCTGATGGTGATTCTGGTTCTGACTCTCTTTCGGTTCTTGACCACTCCTTTTGCCACTCCCCTTTATCGGTCTTTGTCTACGTATCTGGTTTCTGAACTCTGCTCTGGTTTATCCACCTTTCTTTCGCCTTTCCCTTTAAACTGGGTTGCCACCCCTGACTGCGTTCTCCCAGTTCTGACCCGGGCCTGTCCCTGACTACTTGTTGCTTGGCCTGTGTTACACGGTTGATAGTAAATCTGCTTTGTTTTTTAAACTCTGCGAGCGTCGACCCGGAGTCTTTGCCTGACAGCTAGTCAGAACTGTGGGAATCTTTCCTTCCCTGCTAGCTGGGGCCATTAGAACCATTGGGATTAAAACCAGATGGGAATTAATTTAATCCAGTAGGCAAAACACGTCCGGCCCACTTGTGGACCACATCCTTATGTTTCCAGTACACGGCTGGCCCCTTAGCTCGGTGTGAGTAGAGCTAACTGATGTGGACCAAATCTGGCCCAACTACATTGCTGGTCCACAACGTTCATGCCAGCATCGGTCCTCAAACATAGACATGCAGCATATCATATGACGTGATGCAGGTTCTTGATCTATTCAGGTCAATATGACCAACATCAGCTTAGTAGGCTAATGGTGACCATTAGAGACCACTAGTTTCAGACACAGAACACCTGCTGCACCATTAGAACCCTGCACATCGGGATATCAACCCATCAAAGGAAGCAGTGGATACCGGCTGTGTGGGATATAAACAGCACTGTAAGGAGTCAGCCTGTGCTGTCGACCACCAGCAGGGGGCCTTGGTGGGGCAGTGGAAGAGCTGGTTGATCCACGTCTATGAACTCCAAGCCCCAGAATCCCCAGCGGTAATCAGGGCTGACCAGGTGCACTTGCACGGCACAGCGTAAACCCTCAGCTCAGACCTCTGATTAGCACCATGTAGAGGCCGTGTCCCAACAGAGACCGTGCCAGTGCTGGGGTTCATTGTCTCTGAATGCACCCTCTGTATGAACCTGACTAGGACCAAGGCTGATAAGGAACCAGCCACACCCTTCCTCTGTCAGGTGAGGCATTCCTTCCCGGGATTCGCAGTTTTAGCGAAGCTGAAGCCCCTCAATTTCCTGACCCAGAGGACCCCAAAGGTCTTTGAGGGGGTTGCGGTGACATTAACCTCACCCCAAATTACCAGACCCCAATGAAATGTTTGTCATCAGTGTAGGTGCTTCTGATGCTCCCCCACCATCCAGGACCTGACAAGGAGCTCCACCCTTATGCATTATGCTCACCCCAGTGGAGCACTACTACTCCACCAGACACCGGGAACTCCTAACCGTACAGTTGGCTTTGAAGGAACGGTGGGACTGGCTTGAGGGGACGAAGCATCCATTTGGAGTGTGGACAGACCACAGGAACCAGGTCTATCTACAGCAAGGCCCAACACCTAAACCCGCCGTTCTTCAGCTGCTTCCTTTTCAGACTGTCCTATAAGCCAGGTTCGGAAAACACCAGGCCTGACGCAACGCCCCGCCATTGGCCACCTAGGTCTTGATCCAGAGGCCAAACCAGTCCTCCCTGCCTCCCAAATGATCACCCTCCTCTCCCACTACGTATTGAGGAGGGCTTAACACTAGCTCTCCAACGGGAGCCCGACCCTGGAGGTGGTCCTCCTGGTGAGCAGAACATACCTTCTCTTGGTAAAGTCCTGACCTTAGTCCAACAGAAACTTAGTGTGGGGACGTGATGTGAGCAGTTCATGGGAGAAAGTTGATCATATCAATGATCTTATCGTACCTCGTTAAGAGAAAGTTCGTTCGTTCCTCTGTGTGATTGTTTAATAGCAGTTATGGTCAGTAGGAGGTGGTGAAGTTCAGCACCCCGGACAGTTCCAGTTGTAGTTGCTTGTTGAAAATGTATTTCATAAGTAGAGAGATTAATAAACCACAGGAAGTGAGAGACCAGGAAATAGAAAATAAACCTGAATAGGACGCTGCCCACAGGACGCTGTTGGGCTGGACCGTATTGTCAGTGCGTGTCCCGAGGCTTGTTTATTTATCGAGACGATGGACATTCTGAAACCCCTGTTGTGAAGAGACCACATGACATAGTGGACGACATCTTTGAACTCTCTGTTGTGTATTGACTTCATTAGGGCTGGAAAGAGAGGAGGACAGCTCAAGGTGGAGCTTTATGGTGGAGCTTGATTTATCACGGCGCTGGTGACTGTGCCGGTGACAAGTTGAGCTCAGAGGAAGCCAGCAGAACCTTCAACGTCCTCATTCCAGACAGTCAGTGTTGTTAGGTAGGGCAGATAAGACACTTTCCCCCAGGCATATGGTCACCATGCTGGGTGGCCACATCATGAAACCAACCGTCAGGGCCTTTAGGACCTTCTGTGAAGGCCCAGTATGTTGGAGGGAAGAAAGGATAAACATCATTCACTTCATCTGAAGTGATTCACATTAGTGTCGTGTCTACACTTCTACAAATCTGTTTTCTGCTCCACTTTTTGCCTCGGTGTTGGAAATGTAGCGCTGTGCGTGTAGTTATGAAACGATCAGGATTTTTTTTGCACCATTGGCTCTAGGGTAAGCCTACAACAGCCATGCTCTGAAGACCTTAGGCTTCTGGACAGCATACCTTAGCATGTAGCATTAGCATTGTGGATTCTCTGATGTGGAATCATGTGGCTTCTTCAGGACACTCTAGCTGGCCCATATACGTCAACATTCCTGGTTGCATCCTGAGCGATTAGCGTGCTAGCCAGCTAAGCTAGCTAGCTAGCTAGATACTATCCTAGCAAAAAGTATCATAATGGTCATTTTCTGAAATGATGGAATCCCCCCGATATTAATAACCTGGACTAACGTGAAAGCTTTAAGTGCTGTTTATCTGCTGGAGACAGTTCCGGTGGTCTACCAGGTGTTGCAGGTGGGTGTAGGGAGTCCCATTTTCTCTCTAATCATTCTCTTTTTTGGGAAGGCGTTTCTCCTCAGAAGCATCTCCTGGACAAGCTGACAGGCTATCTCACAGGAGTTAAAGGCCGCCGTAATGAGGAACTTGGAGCGTCCAGCATTTCCACCCTGTTATAAACACCATGTCCTCCGCCTCCATTCAAGCCTGAAGGAAACCTGTAGCACCCTCGTCACTTTCAGGTTAATTAATGAGGTTAGCTCACCGTTTACAGTAAACCGAGCTGCAACCTACACGTTGTATGCAGAAGGGCAAAGAGAGTCACAGAGTTGCCAACAATGTGATGGAAACCTGGCAGAGAAAGTGTGGCATAAACAATTCGTTGCTGCTTCGTTACATAAAACTGGACTTAAGTTTCTTACTTTGCAGTTTAATGAGCTTTAAGAACATTTGTTTTCTAAAACTTAAACAAAATGGTGTTAAAAAGTGCTTTCAACAGGCACATGGTGCTACATGGTGAAGGAGGTGAGCGTAGCTACCAGGAAGTGGTGCTAAGAAGCTTGCAAGCTAGTTGTTCTTACCCGAATTCCTTTAATCTGGGAAAAATGCTGTATACGGAATTTCCTACGGAATATTCAACTATAAAAAAACGATAGAAAATGTCCTATCCACTTGCGGACAAAAAGTGGAGCATCTGAGGTCAGCATGGTTGCTATTTTGTTTCCTAGCTAGCTTATGTACTTGCCTAATAACGCAAAAATGCTGGAAGAAAAAAAATGGCGGTAGATTTTACCGAAAGACAGCAGGATTTGTTTCCAGAGGTGTGTCAAGGTGTGTAGCCAATAGCAAACCCATAGTAACCCTCATTCAGAGGCTACCGTTAGCCTATTATTTATTTTGAACCGTGTTATTAAACTGTGTAAAGCAGATTTTGTGAGAATGCAGATTTATGGATCCAGCATGTAAACCGTATTAATCAGCTAGCAAGCCATTTGAGATAACCTGAGGTGATAACACAAGCTAGCATGCTAATCCGGATAGCAAGCATATATCAGCTTGATAAGCTTAGCACCCTGCTAACTGTTTGCCACTGCTGGTGAACTCTTGGAGCACCAAGATAACAACCGAAATAAATATGAATAAATAAGTTTAATTATGAGTGAAATATGAGATACGGAAAGTTGTATTTTTGACTAATACTCTGCTAACCACTGGAAAATCGCCACTGGAAAAACAGCAGAGGCTGCCAGCTTTGCCGTTAGCGTGCTAACAGTGGTCCGCTATCCTCTTACTGTGCTGTACTCACTAAAACTCCTAATAAAATGTCTTCTATATATTCGTTGTACCACAGCATGACTTGCAATTGCATTGGTATCTATAAAAGTTAGCTGGTTAGCCTGTTGAGACGACCTCCTGAGCTGACAGAGCAAGCTAGCATGCTAATCTAAGCCCCAAGGGGACACCGACATAACTAACATTGCTAACAAGATGACTTTCGCACAATATTATGACCAGAATACAAGTAACATGTTACAAAGTGGTTTCAGATTCGCTACTTAAGACATCAATTTTGACCGAGGCTTTTAAAAGATCTAAGAAATAAGACAGTATACAGGGTGCACCGACACCGGGGCTCAACCTTTTGAAGCTTCAGTTAGCAAATTTCTAGTCAGTCAGTTAGCACCTAGTTCGCAATTTTGAAATCTGGTTATTAGAAGAATGATAACTATTATGGCGAAAGCAGAAGAAAACAAATTAGCTCATTTGCAAATTAGACTGCAAACATCATACAGCTGCCACGGTAGAGGTAGCTAGCGACATTGTGGCTAGCTTCCATGCAACATAAGTTTAACAGCTAATGTTAGCAGATATTCGGCATCACATATTGAAACAACTTTCCACAGAAATAAACTAATAAGTCATAGCTCTATTGAAATCAGACTTAACTCGGTAACTGGTTGCCATCCAAGCTTGTGTTAATTTGCCTATGATGCCATTACAGTCGATTAGGATTAGCAATAGGCTCCTGATCCATATCCCTGTCTGATGTGGACTCCAAGAGAAGCTCACCAATCAGACAACGGGGCTTGACTTTCTTGAAAGAAGCACGAGTGAATAGATAAGCCCCTTCCCCTCCCTTGCTTTGGGGTCAGTTTGTTGGGGTCTAGCTAAGCTGGCCCAGGGCCAGATGTTGCACCATGATAGCGACCTCTACCTCTGGGCCGAAGCCTTATCTCGTCACCATCTGAAGGTTTATCTTGAGAGTTTTGGGGGGGGCGGGGCATGACTTAGCGATGCCACTTTTGAGCGGGATATCTGAGTGCAAGCGTGAGCCTTTGTGTGTGTCACTGAAGAACACACACCTACCAGCAGAGCGACGGCTACGAGGGGCTAAACTGCAGAAGACCTCCAGAGGACACATCAGGTAGGAATGAGCACCTGCATGTTAAACACTGTGGGTGGGGTTAGTGTAGGTTGGAGGTGTGATTGGACTGGACAGGACTGAGAAAGTGCTTTGAGTGACAGATTGATTCATACAGTGATACAGAATATCAGCACAGAGCTCTATGAAAAGTTTGGGCACGCCTGGTGAATTTCCATGTTTCTTGTTGGTCGTGGAAATAGGTCAGTCCTCTGTAGGGCATGTGCTAACTTATTTTCATTGATGAATATGATTGTATGGAGGTCTATGGAGATTTCTTTCATGTCAAAAAATTATTTCTTGGCATATATATACATATATATATATATATATATATATATTTTTTTTTTTTTTTTTTTTAGTTGATGTATCTTAAAAACGTCACATGTCACATGTTTTAAACTCATTTTAGGATGATTTAACTTATTAACTGACTTCTTTAGGTGATTTTAGTCAGAAAATGTGCCCTCTATTTTGGTATTGAGGCTATTTGACTTGTTTTAAGCACATGATCTCTCAATGTAGTGAGAAAACTCGCGGTACTAAAGTCACCTGAAATTAGTGAAAGTGGCTTAAAATAAAGTAAATCACCTTAAAATGATCTTAGAACAATCCCATAATGATATATTTAAGATATAAGATTAGCGAGATATAGAAAGTTTTCTTGCCATACAATTTTTATTCAGTGTTGATTTAAATAAAAGTTAAAAAATAAATTTTAAATATTAGTTTAAATGTTTAGCATTATAAGTGGCATTAAGAGTGGTTACATTGTTCCCTTTAGTTTTTTTTTAATAATAACTGTTAATTTAAATGTATGTAAATTATTGTTCAACCTTAACACCTTTTATTTCCAGCCATTTTATGTGTTTTATGTTGATTTTAGTGAGCCAATGTTTCTTACCATACTGGCAGATGGTTTGGCTTTTTTCCAGCCAAATTCTGCTAAAATTGTGAGAGAATTTGGTTCACTAAAACCACTGGATATAACCTTAAAACGAGTTTACAACAATCTTGAAACGAGAATGAGCTACATATAAGATCCATTCACATGTCAGTATATCATTTATTGCAGTTGATTGACCGGTTTAAGGTGATATCATCTAACAATATATATATATATATATACACTACAGATATACAATATGAATGGAAGATAACAGTAGGTCAGTCTATATGTGCGAGTATAAATATGCAATGTAAAGTGCAGAGTGATGATTGACAATGGAAATCATTGTTAGATGATTATTGTTAGATGATATCACCTTAAACCGGTCAATAAACTGCAATAAACGATATACTGACATGTGAATGGATCTTATATGTAGCTCATTCTCATTTCGAGATTGTTGTAAAGATATAAAATCATATAAAAAATTATATCCAGATATAAAATCAAAATAAAACACATAAAATGGCTGGAAATGAGCAGAACCATCTTACAATGATCTTAGAAACTAATCTCAACATTAGAACTTTAAGGGATATCAAGGCTTAAGAACCCGGACCGACCGTGCAGAGCTGAAACTCAAACAGGCTTTATATATATATATATATACATAGACACATCAATGTTCCATGCCCTGTATATACCCTGCATCTCTCATCTACCTCAGCCTTACCATAGTGCTATATGGTAATGTGTACATCTGCATATATCATAATTTTTATTCATAACTTTTATTCATAACTGGATATTAGTATAAACAGAGATTTTAGTGCTTAGTCTTGTATATATTTCTGTCTATAATGACAATAAAAGTGATTTGATTTGATATCAGGATATCATGTGTGTGTCAGCAGGTAGTTTATTGTGAAGTGCCGCTTTAGATCGTGGCACCGGCGGAGGTTTTGGTCAGGTATGTAATGTTTAGAACCGTTACTATATTTAGTTGTCCAAACTCTAAGCCTGTATCTCCTTCTCTCTCTTCCTGTTTGGTTTCAGTGCTCTTCAGTGCACCCAGACAAACATCATGGCAGAGTTTTCGGTTGGACTGGTGAGTTTCGGGTTAGACCGATATTGAATTCGTTCCCAGAGATGTGAAACGTTCGTTCTGTCGGTCGAGAAGTAAAGTACATGGGCGTGTAATTTTGTACCCTATTCATTCTTCATGGGAAAGAATTCTGAACTATGTTTCTATGACAACATCAAAAAACTATACCAGCACACCATTCCCAATCAGACCCAACATTTTGGAGTTGGGTCGGTGTTGGTAGTTCCAAAAATGCGGGACTAGTCCGCATGAAAAATCAGTACCAAGAACAAGATGATGATGATGATGATGATGATGAGGAAAGAGACGAAGAACCAGAAGCCTATACCATCTATACCATCTATATACTATGAGACATCAATAGTGTTGTTTACTGAACAATCACTAGTTACTGTTTATCTACTAAATTTAAGATATTGGGGAAAACGCAATATCACATTTTGTAGTTTCAGTTTTATTTTTGAAATTCGTATAAAAATTGAAAAAATTTTTTTACTTACTTTCAACAAAACATGTCGTTAGACCAGGAAGCTCCAAACTTTGGCATAAAACTTCATATTTCATGTCATATGTTGCAGTTTTCCTGTGAGTCTTTCAGAAACCTGTCGAGATTACAGCTTGTTCTCACAGTCAGGGATGTATCTAGAACTCCCAGAGGTCATAAAGTGAAAACCTTCCTCATGAAATTGGTCCCATTGGAAAGCAAAACAGACACTCTCTGACTATCTAATCCGCTAGTTCATCAATCAATTTAAGATGAGCCCAGGCCCAGAGACATCGGCGACGCTTCTAGACATTGCTGTCATATGGCTTCCACTGTGCACAGTACAGTGATATATTGAATTTGTTTGTGCAGCGACAGTGTTTATAAAAAAAAAAGCTATCAAAAAGACAACTAAATATATTTAATAAACATTTAATCACATTGTAATAACGTGTTAATTACACTTATACACTTGCTTTAAACAAACTTTAATGCAGAGTCACTCTAGTGGGCTTTAAAGTCTGTTAACAGCATCTGAAACCCACTTTAATGCATATATCTCCCACAAAGGTCCCTACATAACTGGAATTTAAGCCATTTGTGGCATATGAAGGGTAGATTACGGGGTCCGGAGCCCCCAGGACCAACTGTATTTGACCTTGCATGCTCTTACACAGACACTTATGTTAATGTGCCTGATGGAATGACGTCCTACATGACATGCTCTGCAGGTGAACCACGTGTGTGGAGAAGTGGAGTCCTTCTATTTGCATGTTACAGGGTGAGTACCACTCTCTTCATATGGAGCACTGTCTATCATGGTATGCATATATACATTAAAACTGGCCTTTAGGGTGGAGAAGCACTCCTTGGCCACTTTACTGGAAACCTTGCTGAGACAGAGACTGTAGCTCAAGCACAGCTACTGCTGAAACAGTAGTCAAAAGCTTCTGAATCTGAATTTAGTTCAGGCTTTCGTCCATATTTACAGATAACCACATTAGCATAGAGTCTATTAGTTGGTGGTTGGTGTAGCTCAGCGGATAACACCACTGCCTGCCAGGGAGTCACAACCTCGTGTGGGAGACGGGGGTCCGAAGCCCCGTCTGGGTGACTATGCTGTGCTACACCAATAAGAGTCCTTGGGCAAGACTCCTAACACCACACTGGCCTCCCTGTAATATGATTAACCCTGTATGTCGCTCTGGATAAGAGCCTCAGCTAAACACTGTAAATGTATTAGTGATGTATTCATACGTCAAACGTCAGTGAAACGTGGTTTGGTGTGAAACGGTTGATTGTAGAGACTCCTTACAGAGATGCTCATCACCATGGTGGTGGTGATGGGAACCAGGTGTTACCATGTCTGCAGCACACGAGCTGTTATGCATCGGTTATACCGCCAGGTCTCTCTGACACCGGCAATCTCCCAGACTTCATTTCCCAGAGTGCACTATCCGATGACGTCATGCTTACATGCCCCAGTCATCCAACCAGTCACGGTCTAGCTTACCTGAGTACTGATTTGTTCCACCTGCCGCCACCTCGATTCTCCCTTTGCTCTGGTGACCTGATATTACACCTCCCTGGTTTTCGATGCTCCTTCTGTTCTCCCGTTTACTCTCTTGGATTGCCCGTCTAATACTGTTGGCTGGCTTGTTTGATTTCCTGGTTTCCAATCTTTGCTTGTCTCTCCACCTATGACCTGGCACTGCCCTTTTGTTATGGCTGCTCGTCCTTTGCTGCTGTGGTCCGCTAACAGAGTTTGTTTACTCCATATTGCAGGAGTTATATTTCTAAGTGGTTTTTGATGCCTCTGGGATCAATAAAGTATCTATCTATCTATCTATCTATCTATCTTTTAACTCTATAATTCCGGTAAATTCTAAAAAATCTATAGCTTTCTTCACTACATTGGCTTATCTCAGGCATATTTCTTAAAATAGGTTAAAAAATGAAATTGAAATTACCATTAAAATGGCAACTAATTGTGTTGTACTGTGTAAATTGCCTGTTAATGCATGTCAATAGGATAATGTAAAAAAAATCTAAAAATGTCAATTACAATTAAAATTACAATACAAATCATCTCAAAATCAACTTACAACAATTTCAAATAAGAATTCTAAGATATTTAAACTAGACATGAGGTCATTGGACTCAAGATATCCCGTTTTTCCAGTGAAACTACTTCATGTAAGAACTTTCTGTGAGGGAGCTTTTAGAACTGGACATCTGGTTCCATTCACCAACACTGTGAACCGTTCT
>JAMWET010002115.1:200000-232500 GCA_024036415.1 Prochilodus magdalenae
TCCCCCCAATCTGGCAACCCTGCCCACATCTAGCCGATCTTAAAGCTGTTGGACATTAGCCTAAACAGCTTTGATCATTTTATGTTGGTGTAAATATAGCTAATGGGGTTAAACGCCCTCCTGCCACTTTATTAGAAACACCTCCTTGTCTCTACACTTAGCATATAGTATCACTTCTTAGTTCCACAGTTCCTGATCTGTTTCTCTGTATACTGTATTACCCTGTTCTTCAAGGGTCAGGACCCCCACAGGACCACCACAGAGCAGGTATGTGGGTGGTGGATCATTCCCAACACTGCAGTAAAACTGATGTGGTGGTGTGATTGAAATGCCCCTGATTCAGTCACTCGGCTATACAGGACAACACCGCAGTGCTGTTTCCCCTCTTCATATACTCATCATCAATAGAACAGCTGCACCCAGAAGGAGGTGTGGGAGTGCGGTGCTGTTGGGAAGGGAGATAAAGGTGACCAGGATCAATAACTGATGATAGATTTAGACTGATATGATCAATATTTATTGAGCTACACATACAGAAGTCTGTCTCTCAGTATGGCGTCAGGCCACCGTGTTTGCTAACCCAACACGCCAGACGTCTCGGTATGGAGCTGTAGAGGTTCCTAATGGAGTCCTGTGATAATCCATCCCATGCAGCTTGAATATCCTCACACAGTTCCTGCAGATGGTGCAGTAGGGGTGGAGGTGGAGGGACACCAGGCCTTCACCAGACAGCAAACCGTTCATCTTGGTGCTGACCACGGTGCCTCCACACACGGATTCGTTGGGCGTCTCCACCAAGACTAAAGCGGGACTCGTCACTGAAGATGACCCGCTGCCATTCTGAGTCCCTCCATGACAGTCCGGTACGACACCACTGCAGTGTTTGGTGACGGTGACGTGGTGTTAAGGACAGTCGTGGTAACGGTCTGTGTGCATGGAGTCCTGCGTGGTGCAGCCGTCTGCCAATGGTGCTGCACTAACAGGATGACTCATGGAGGACACCACTGCTCAGTGGATGTGTGCGGTCGTGGCTGTTGGGTCAGTCAGGTACAGCGATAAGGTCCGTCCTTGCTTGTGCCACATGCGCGGCGGAGCACGGAACTTGAATCATTCGCCTGTCTCACAGTCTCAAACCTACCCACCAAGTCTGATCAAGCTGATTCCTTCTGGGTAGATCTATTTGTGGAGCTATTCATTTGATGATGGGTGTATATATCTAAGGTTGCCTAAGGAAGAATTCCCACCACTATGCCTATCTTCTTCTGCACAGGCTTGATTGTTTCAAACAAGCATCAGACATCAAAGAAAGCCAGTCACCGACGGAAGTTACTGCCACTTGAAGTACAAAATTACAGATGCATTTGTGGAAAATGTGGAAAATGGGAATGACTTCCCATTCAAAGCTTTGAACATGCTACTTTAGAGCTAATCATGTGACTCAAAAAGTGGCTAAATATTACAAACTACAAACAATAAAACTCAAAATGTTGTCTATGCCACACTTTGTATATAATTTTCGTTGTTATATGTTAATCTCAAATATATGAAAACATTTGAAATTTGAAGGGAAATGGGTCCAAGCATGTGCCACTTGGAACTTGAGCGTATGGAACTATTGCAAACTTCTGCAATAATAATACTGCAGTTTTTAGAATGTTTAATAGGAACCTTATGATTTAATGCCTTTCTGCATTGAAAATACTTCAGTTAAAGTTAAAAGCTGGTCAGTTTTTAATAATGTAGTGCTTATTTTAGCCAATTTATTTGCATGAATTTTTAAAGCACAATAAATTAGCCAGTAGAGATTCATTTTTTTGGGTTCAGGTGTCAGAAGATGAGCACCAAAACGTACTTAACTGTTGTTACACAATACTTACAATATTACACACACCATGTTTAAACTACACTTAAGCCCCATCACCACCATGGCCCAACCCACCGTCCACATCAAAAAGCCAAATCTGATTATTTTGTCAACTCTTCTGTTGTTCCAGCTGCTCTGAACGTGAACTCAAACGCCAACACCACAGGAGACTGTTGTCTGGTGAGTAGAAGTTTCTGAGAGATCACACACACACACATTAGTAACAATCCTAGTGAGGACTTCCTTTGGTTTCTAGAGTTTTCTATGACTGTAGGCAGGTAATACCACACCTAACCCCGTCCCTCATCTCAGTATCCAATAAGCCATAGCCCTGCTGTTGTAGTGCTCTAGTGAGCACCAGCAAAATTTCCTCGTTTGGGCAAAATTATAATGGGGTCCTATTGATATTAGGTTTTATGAGGACATCTAGTCCTCACAAGGGTAGTATAAACAGCACACACACACACACACAATCTTTGCACGGTCAGTGCTCGTGTGGTTGGCACACACACGTTTCCACACACAAAACCTTTCACTTCAGAGTTGTGGCGCGTGCCGCTCACGCTCCCACTGTTTACACACTAAACAGAAGCCGGACTTATCAGCCATCCAGAAACACACCAACACAGTAAACGTTCCGAGCTCATCCTCTGATCGGCCGATACCAGCTGCAGGTCCTCAAGGTGATACAGTCACGGATCATCTGTCACTACAGCAGCGCCTGTTCGTCCTGTTACACCATTACTGCTACATAGGAAGGTTCTCCAGTAAAGGCAGTGATGATGATGATGATGGGTTCTTGTTGAAAATGGTTCTTGATAGCACCAAAGTATGGTCGATTCTTACTCTGATCTTTGTATTATTATGAGCGTGAAGCACCCTGTATGGTATAAAACAACCTTTTCACCATGCAAAGAACCACTTCAGCATGCAAATGGTTCTAGATAACACACAGTTCTAAGTAGATCCATTGCCTTTACTAAAGAACCCTTGAAGAACCATCATTTAAAGTGACATATAAGGAACAATACAGTCATTCCACACCTCACAGTGGTCGATGGTGGCACAATGCCAGGCAGTGTTGGCATGGTGACCCCATTGCTGGCTAAACTGGTTAACCATCACAGGAGAGCTTTATCAGTGTAGGCTGTTTATTTAAGGTTGTCATATAATACTGGGTTTGTCTGGGATTCAACACAGAGGACTGTTTGGAGTCTCACAAAAAATCAACACCCAGTTCATTCTCCTGCTGAGATTCTGGATTTTAACTTTATTAGAATTTCTATCTGGATATTAATTTTACTAGACTGTCATTCTGGTGGACCATAATTTCACTATAACTTCTTTCTAGACATTAATTCTACTAGAACTTCATTCTAAACATCAATTTTTGTAAAACTTCATTCTGGATGTTGACTTTATTAGAATTTTATTCTGGATATTAATTTTACTAAACCGTCATTCTGGTGGACTATAATTTCACTAAAACTTCTTTCTAGACATTAGTTCTACTAAAACTTCCTTCTGAACATTAATTTTACTAGACTGTCATTCTGGATTATAATTTTACTAAAACGTCTTTCTAGACATTAGTTCTACTAGACCCTCATTCTGGACATCAGTATTACTAGAACTTCTTTCTGAGCATTAATTTTTGTAGTTTTTAACTATATTATTATTTAATTCTTGATATTAATTTTACTAGACCGTCATTCTGAACCATGATTTTACTAGAACTTTATCTTGGACATCAGTATTACTAGAACTTCTTGCTGACAAATTTTACTTGACCATCATTCTGGACATAATTTTTTTTTAAACCTCATTATGGATATTAATTTTATTAGAAATTAATTCTGGACATTGATTTCATTAGAACTTCTTTCTGGACATAAATTGTTAGAACCTTATTCTGGATATTCATGTAACTTAAACTTTGTTCTTCATTAATGGTGTTACAATGTCTTTCTGGACTTTTCATAATTATAGCCCATATATTAATTTTATTGGACCTTAAATCCAGAAATTCTAGTGTAATTAATTAATATTCCAGATGTTAATTTTACTACAATTTTGTTGTTGATGTTCTACAGCTTTCATTTCATACTTCGTCCTTACAGTTCTGATTTCATCATTCTAACACATCTATGAACGTTACCTTTCATATTCATCTGAAAGCGGTGAAGTTGCGAACATCCTGTTTATCATATTCAAACCAAGTTCCTCTGTGTTTTCCTGCTCAGGCCTATGCCGAGCTGAGCGAGCTCATGAAGGACCAGGACCAGCAGGGCTACTGGCAGGAGACAGGGCGATGGGTGGGCTACGAGGAGAACTACGACCTGGAGGCCGGGCGCTGGGGGGCGTCCCACATTTCCTACCTCACCTTCAAGAGTCTGGTGCAGCTCCGAAGAACCATGAACACTGGTGAGGTCATCGGGGAACAACAGCTTAACCTCTTTACATAGGAGCCTAAGATAAACTCCCTTCAGACAGTAACTTTTAGAAGTCTGTCACTTTACCTTACTGCCTCAATGTAGTTACAGCTCGTTCAGACAGTTTGGCAAAATCCAATCCAACCTAAAGCTGAAAGGGTTAAACTGCCACACCCACATTTAGTTACTGAAGTAAACAGGACACACTAAATTGCTATTGCATGGGTGGGGTAAAACTTCTCCAACAGCAGCTACAAAAAACATGCACGTCTGTAGGTGCAAAACGGACGTCAGTGACACAGTATGGGGCAGTGACCGAAATAGATCTTCTCTGTGTTGCATGTTTTATATTTTATAATATGAAATTGAATCTGTTAGTTGTGAGTGTTATTGTGTTGACATCCAAATGCATCGTTCCTGAAAGTGCTAGGTTTAGTCCAACTGAACAGTCCCAAGCTCCGCAACAGTCCTCAATTTCTCAGCCCTCCCATTACCCACTCTTCCTTCCGCCATAGCCACCCGCCTTCGGTTTTTATCAGTGCCTGTGTATCAGTTTGAAGTCCCAGCTGTGGACAAGAGATGGGCACAATAAAAGTGAAATCCCATCTCAGACATGACCTTGCACTTGTATTTCTGATATAATTTGAACCTGCATTGTGTCTAAATTTCAATTTTTTTAAACTAAAAAAAATTACCTAAAGTTGCTAGGTAAAATTTCTGGCTCTACTGACTTACATTAAAAGTAAAGTCTGTTTTTTTTTTTTCTTCACCTGTACAGTTCTCATTTTTGGAGAGACGAGGTTTTTTCGGACATGGTCCAAACCTTGGTATCTGGGATTATTGGCCTAGGACGTTTAAGGTTTAAGCTTGCTGTGTTGTCTCTTTTAATCCCATGTCTTGCTATGTGATGCTGCAGTGTTGGTTGTTTTTTTTATGTGCATCCTGCATTCTGGTTGATCACTACTAGGCAGAAGTGTTGGAGTAGTTAGGGTGTAGGGTGATGACCGCATGATGGAATTTTTATATACTCCATTGCTGACAATACATTTTGGTACACATTCAACTCATGTTCACTAGAAATGATGAGAGCATTGTTGGAAATTTGATTTCCCTCACAAAAGTATCGTTAAAGTTCATTTTATTAAGTAAACTTAAACACTCTGAAATACATTTACAAAGTATACTTGATTTATATGTTATAATATTACTGTGTATACTAAATACACTAAAATAAATTTACTAGTGCTTCATATGTAAGTGTGCTATTTCAATACTTCTTGGGACTGAATTGGCCAAGTCTTAGTTTAAGTACATTTTAAATACATTTTAGGTGTAAAAATAGTGAACTTTTAGTAGATAACTAGTTTACATCGTTTTATTTTGTACTGTGATTATACTAAAAGTAAACTTAAAGGTATACTGGTAAGTTACTAGTTATATATTTCTCTTCCACTTGTTTAGTTTATGAAAGTCGGCTTATGAAAGTAGACTCTCAGTAACTACTGTTTAAGTATTTTTTAAACTGCAAGAATACTTGTATAATTTCATAAATGTTTCATGTTTGTTTTATACTGTATGCACATGCTTATTATGTTTGTTCAGTATACCATTATCTGCTGATATATGTGCCCCATTATGATTATTTATTTATTTTTATTGCACTGCCTTTTTATCTCCGCAAGGTTTACATATTTTCTACGGGTCTACAGTTATATCTGTATTTTTTGTAGCTAGAGTTTCTTGAATATTTCCTGCCTTCTTGTGAAGTGAGATATATCTATCCATAGCGAACTGTACTATGTATAGTTTATAGTTAATACTTAATAATACTGCTGAGCCGGTACCAACCCACCATCTAAAGTGAATTTAACATAATGCTTTTATATTTTTGCACATTTTTTTCTGCACTAGATATCGGATTAAGGTATTTATAATAACTTTTAAATGTACTTTAAGTACAATTAACTTACCAGACATATATAAGAAAGTAAAGGACTTACACAGGATTAAAAACATATTTGTTTTATAGATAAATCAATTTTTTTAAAACAGATATTGTACTGGGTGTCTTTATGTCTTTGAGGCCAAAAAAATTTATTATACTTTTTACTGAGTATATCTCTATTAAAAAAATGTGGTATAGGTCAAATATATTTTTAGTGTGTTTGTTTAGTATATCACTGTTACATCCATTAAGAGTAAACTGAAAGCAAACTTGCTTATTTCTAGCTTAAAAGAAGAACACTAAAGGCAAAAATGAAATCTTGGCAAGTAAGATTATCTTATATCTAGTTGGTAAGTCTTAAAGGTACTATTTTTAAATTGTTTTAAGATAACTGGTAGATAATTTGTCTAGCTTCAAACACATTTCTTAAGATAAGTCAAATAATCTGCAAATATATTAAGACCAATTAGCTTAAAATCACTTTAGAAAAAGGAAGAAATGCATAAAAATGACATCAGTAATCTTAAAATTAGCTTAACCATTTCAAAATAAGATGAAAGTTAAGATATATTATCTAAATATACGATCCCTTTACTTGCCAAGAGATCATTTTTCCAGGGCTATTAACACATAAGGATACTTCAACAGTCATTTCACAATTTGGGCACTAGTTAAAGAACGGCCAGAATGCTTAGCCTAACTCAACAGCTGACATGTTACACCTGCATTCTGTATTGATAGATTGCAGTCTTTCTGCAAAACTAGAGTGTATGTGCAAGAATACCTTCCCAGCAAATTCAGATCATAATAAAATTCCTCATTTCTACTTTTACTTAGGGAATTTCTAACTTTGGCCACACTGCAGAAGTACAGAATCGTTCATGTAGCATCACAAGCTGGTGATAGCCATGCGTATGAAGCTCTCATTTGTTGGTCCGAAGGTAAACGTGACTTGAGGCTTCAGAGGTACTTCACCTAAAGTAAACTGAGTAGAACTGATAGCCTTAATCCTCTTAACTTTCCTCTTCCTGACGCGAGGTGAACCGGTTAGCCTGGTTTCCAGAGTCAGCGAGGAATGTGAGCGGGTGTGTAAAAGCACCGTTGGCCAGTAAAGATCAACTGATAACCACCATAAATGACCCCGGTTCAGAACAGAGACCACCACAGCCTCTTCACCTCCTGATGCTGCCTCTTGTCCACCAACTCCTCAAGCAGCTCCTGCTGCTATTAGCATATCCAGTTCCTCTTGAATTTAGCCATTAGCATGTTCCGTTCCCTGAGCGTCCACCATTAGCGCCTACGTTACTCCTAAACTTCTCATACCTTCTTCCTCACTGTCCTGATCACCATGTTCTCAGGGGTGGTGATGTTGGACAGGGAGGAGCGCTCGCTCTCCAGCATTGCGGAGAAGATTGCAGACGAGATGGTCAGTAAGAAGGAGATCAGGCCTGCAGACCGGGAAGGGGTGGTTCAGGCCTTCATGCAGAAAAGCAGGTAACAACTTTGCGTTGTTCGTTCGTACAGCTAGACTTCTACATATCACTGCTGTCTCAAGTCTTCATATCTCTTGGTTTCCAGTTTTTGATTGAATTTAAGAATGCCTGGTGGTCTTTTACAATGTCCAGAAATTTTAGGATGAATGGACCAAAAGAATTGGCCCACAGTTACTTTCATTGACCTGCATTACAAGTAACCCAGGGGGAAAAAGTAGACTTAAGTACCTAATTAAAGTATACTTAGTACTGAATGTACAGAAAGATTTTTGAACTATGTACTTAGTATGTTAAGAACATGTCACTAGTGTTATTAAAAATAAACATCAATAGAACCAACTGTACTGAGGTGTACTACACTGTGATATCACTAAGATTTACTTAGATAGACTTAAGTCCATATTAAAGTACATTTCTAGTATATTCAAATATACATAAGTTTTTATCTGGGAGAAAAAACAGTACACTGAGATACTTAATTTAAGTGTACTTAGTATATTTCCTTGCACTGATGATTACAGTACTGAAGCTGTGCTATTTCAACATACTATGCTCTTAGTAGGCTAAATATAATCATTAGTGCTATTAAATATACAGCTCTGGAAATAAATAAGAGACCATCAGTATCTCCACATGTACAGCAGGTTTTTACTGAGGAACCAAAGGTTGGGTTCTAGCTTTACTAGCAGATACAGTGAGGCCAAACCCACTTTCTACTGACCGTGATGAGCGCCGCCTCATTCCAATGTCCCTTAACCGTCATAAGATGACCTCAGATGACCTACAGAGAGACTGGCGAGCGGTGGCTGGGGGGAAACGCACAGCGAGCATGGTTCTAAAAACAGGCTTCTGGAGGTCATTAGTGATTTTCTAAATACACAGATCTAATACAATATCTGATCTGGAGTTTGGGAGACATGCTTCCAGTAGTGTAGAGAATCAAACAGAACTGACACAAACCCAGAACCTGGAGAACTAGAGAACCTGATCAGTTACAGGGGGTCCCTTCTATTTTTCCAGAGCTGTATACTTAAAAAGACTGAATTGCACTATTTTGAGACACTTAGTTTCATTTTGAGATACTTAAGTACATATAAAAATACATTTCCAGTACAATACAATATACTTCATTAGTATACTAACATACTTGTATTTAATACACCCAAGTACTACTGAGATCAAATGTACCTGTAACTATCACATTTGTAATTAATTAGTATTTAGTATTTAGCACACAAAATATTAATATGCCTGAAATATACTCGCCTATATTAAATTTCATATGTAGTATATTAAAATACACTTCATTTTTACCTGGGAAAATATTTATCCTTTTTGCTGTAAAGGTATTATTTTGGAGATACAAGGCGTTAAGTTCTGATGTCAGCGATATGCTAATGAGCTTCTGTCCAGGTTTCCAGGTAACTCATATGTTATACAGTGTCAGAAACCATGTACATTATGGATGTCCTGAAGAGCTCCACATAGCTTTGTGTACATTTAGACTCCAGCGCAGAATTAAGAATGATGCAAACCTGTCTTGGCTCATCAGCTACTTTAAGCTCAAGTAGAAAAGTTGCTAAATTGGCATTTTAAATCCCAAGTCAACTAACGCGAAGTGTTCAAACAATTCCAAGTCCTCTAAAAATGACCAAGGGATTTCTCTGTTATGTAATTTAAACTGCAACTTCAATATCTGTGGCAGAGAAACACTCTGGAATCTGAAGCTCCTTATTCAGTTCTAGACCACTAACCCCTGACCTTTCTCTCTTCAGCCAGTCGAAGGAGACCCAACCCCTGAGCCCACCTCTGGAAATGCAGACCTTCTCCATCGGAGAGAAGGTATGAAACTCTTTCTGAAGCTCCTGAGAGCCTAAATCTGTGTTCAGTAAACGATGGATGGATATACAGAATTTCCCTCCTCTCCATGTGAACTGGACAGTCCTAATCTTGGGTACCGTTTCAATAAGATTTCCTCTGACCAATCACAAGGCTGAAGTCTCTGGCACCGCCCACACAAAACAGTGTCACAGTCCGAGAAACTTAGCGAGCTAAAGCTAACCTAGCTAGACCTCCTGTCTGTTGCTGCCTGTCGTTCCCTTATCTGTTTATACATTTATCCATCACCATTGTTCCTTCATACATTCATTCCTCTATCAATACCCCAACATTGTTCCTTTATCCATTCATTCCTCTATCAATATCCCAACATTGTTCCTTCATACATTCATTCCTCTATCAATACCCCAACATTGTTCCTTCATCCATTCATTCCTTTATCAATACCCCAACATTGTTCCTTTATCCATTCATTCCTCTATCAATATCCCAACATTGTTCCTTCATCCATTCATTCCTCTATCAATACCCCAACATTGTTCCGTCATCCATTCATTCCTTCATCAATTTCCCGACATTGTTCCTTCATCCATTAATTCCTTTATCAATACCCCAACATTGTTCCCTCATCCATTCATTCCTCTATCAATATCCCAACATTGTTCCGTCATCAATTCATTCCTTTATCAATATCCCAACATTGTTCCTTCATCCATTCATTCTTTTATGAATATCCCAACATTGTTCCTTCATCCATTCATTCCTCTATCAATACCCCAACATTGTTCCGTCATCCATTCATTCCTCTATCAATACCCCAACATTGTTCCTTCATCTATTCATTCCTCTATCAATACCCCAACATTGTTTCTTCATCCATTCATTCCTCTATCAATACCCCAACATTGTTCCTTCATCTATTCATTCCTTTATCAATACCTCAACATTGTTCCTTCATCCATTCATTCCTTTACCAATACCCCAACATTGTTCCTTCATCCATTCATTCCTCTGTCAATACCCCAAAATCATCCATTCATTCCTCTATCAATATCCCAACATTGTTCCTTCATCCATTCATTCCTTCATCAATACCCCAACATTGTTCCCTCATCCATTCATTCCTCTATCAATATCCCAACATTGTTCCTTCATCCATTCATTCCTTTATCAATACCCCAACATTGTTCCCTCATCCATTCATTCCTCTATCAATATCCCAACATTGTTCCGTCATCCATTCATTCCTTTATCAATATCCCAACATTCTTCCTTTATCCATTCATTCCTTTATCAATATCCCAGCATTGTTCCTTCATCCATTCATTCCTTTATCAATACCCCAACATTGTTCCCTCATCCATTCATTCCTTTATCAATATCCCAACATTGTTCCTTCATCCATTCATTCCTCTATCAATACCCCAACATTGTTCCTTCATCTATTCATTCCTCTATCAATACCCCAACATTGTTCCTTCATCCATTCATTCCTTTATCAATACCCCAACATTGTTCCTTCATCCATTCATTCCTCTATCAATACCCCAACATTGTTCCTTCATCCATTCATTCCTCTATCAATACCCCAACATTGTTCCTTCATCCATTCATTCCTCTATCAATACCCCAACATTGTTCCTTCATCCATTCATTCCTCTACCAGTACCTCAACATTGTTCCTTTATCCATTCATTCCTTCATCTGTTAATTCCTTCATCCGCACACCAACACTATTTCTTTACCCGTCGATTCCTTCATTGATACACCAGCATTGCTTGTTTATTGTTCATTCCTTTATCCATAACCCCCATGTCCACGTTTGCTGTGAAGAGTTTGATGGAGTCAGTCGTCTACAATGTCTCTTTAACATGTCAAAATTCACTTGTATGAAGTTCAGAAAATCTCTCTTGCTATGCTGGAAGTCGTGTACTCCCCTAGAAAATGAACAGCCACTTGTTACTCTGTCTGCTAATGTGAACGCAGGGTTGGAGGAAGCCCATGCTAGCTTTGTTCCTTCATCCATTCATTCCTCTATCAATATCCCAACATTGCTCCTTCATCCATTCATTCCTCTATCAATATCCCAACATTGCTCCTTCATCCATTCATTCCTCTATCAATATCCCAACATTGCTCCTTCATCCATTCATTCCTCTATCAATATCCCAACATTGCTCCTTCATCCATTCATTCCTTTGTCAATACCCCAACATTGTTGAAGGAACTGGTAGCAGTGTGTGTTGGGAGGAGCCTGAGCTTATGTGTTGAATCGAACATGACTAAAACGAGGAGAAGTTGGACTGAAATGAAAACATGGACTCTGTTTGGGCCCTTTAGAGGCAGCAGCCTCGATAATGAACAGTCTGTTCATTTATTTCTTAAACTAGCGTTAGCTTTTCCGCATGCACGTACTGAGAATGTGCTGTTGGCTTTCACAGAGAGACGCGTCTGATCGTGTGGAGGCCTCCATGGTGCTCGTAGGTGAGTCTGACTGGATTCCCTTCACTTCATGCTAATCCCTGGTTGGCTTCTGACCCCAAAGCTGCTGTTGTCCAGGTATTATTTGGGTGATGGGTTGTTCTTAGCACAGCAGTGACACCGACATGGTAGTGTGTGCGGTGGTGGTACGAGTATATCAGACACAGCGAGGTTACTAGTAGGTTAGGTGAGGGCCACCGTCTGAAAGTACCAGCCAGGAGCAGCTCTGTGGTCTGAACGTGAACGCTGATGAAGCACTAGTAGAAGGCTTACCCGAGTCGTGCATAAACAGGTGGGGTTGTTGGAGTAGGAGTGTCTTTCCCCAGGAGGAAGCTGGTTCTGGAGATTTGCATTGGCTGTTACAGGTGCGCTGGACTTCCTAGAGAGGCCGACGGTGGCGTTTGTGCGGCTGAAGGAGGCGGGGGTCCTAGAGTCTGCACTCGAGGCACCAGTTCCCATCCGCTTCATCTTTGTGCTAGTGGGTCCCACCAAGAGCGACATAGACTACCACGAGACCGGCCGTGCCATGGCCGCCCTGCTCGCTGATAAAGTAAGAATCCATCAGTAAATGTGTGACTTGCAGGTGGTCCAGATTTGGTGGATGCCTTCCCTGGCACAGTTCCGAGGAGAATTCCCTGTAGACTGGGATTTAGCCACCACTGGTAGACCCGTATGAGCGTGCGCTGCTTCCATACACCTGCAGATTCAGCTACTTCCTCACACTATGGTCTTTGGCCACGCCCACATGCAGTCCCTCCTTTTAGCCAATCATTAACATCTGCTCTGGAGCGTTTTCCACACATGGAACGAGACATTCCCTGCACTGTACCACCTCTTCCCAATCTATGGATCCCGTCACTCACATCATCCATCATCCTCATAGAGCGCCATCTGCAGGAGTCTGAGGTTACTACCACCTCTTGTTTTGTCCAGTTGGCTTATATGACACTTCATGTTGTTCATGAATGCCGAGCCAACACCGGAAATGAAGTGGTGGGCTGCTAACTAGCTAACGTTAGGAAAGGCAAGCGTTAGCTTTAGCTAATGTTCAACTGTTACTTCCAGAAACCAGCTACCATTGACATGCATTCATAGATACCGGACACAAAGCAATTCAGGAAGTCTAAAGGTGAGACGGTACAGGTGTATGAAACCAGCTAGCTCCGTACATGCACTTACAGTCAGCACTTACAGTCAGCACTAGCTCACACAACCTCACCGGTCTAAGTGGCCAATAGGCAGATAAGACATACTGTACTAATGCCAAATGTTAAGAAATGGTGTGGTCCATTTATGGTCCATCATATTGCAGGATTCCTCTAGACATAAATTTGGGAAATGATATTGTGATATTTACCATTACAGGTCAGGAAGATAGATAGATAGATAGATAGATAGATAGATAGATAGATACTTTATTGATCCCAGAGGGAAATTCAAATTCGAATTCAAGATATATAAGGGTTGCAAGTCTTTAGGTAATTAGGATGGACAAAGCCCCCCCAACCCCAAGAGTCAAAAGCCATCCACATCCAGCTAACTAGTTAGACCGTTACACCATGTGCACCTAATACCTCATAATAACAGACTCTAAATTGTAAAAAAATTACATTTAATTACATTAATAATTAATTACCTTTAATAATTCCTTTTCATTGAATTGCAATAAAGACCCATAACATTACTGATGCTACTAATAAACATTACTGCTTGACCAGAGAACACATCGCAAAGAGGTCACCCCAAGACTTTCTGATCTATTCATTTTTTAATATTCATTAAAAATATTAATTTTAATATTCTCGTATTTGTTCATCGTTAATAACCTGCACTGTGTAATTAAGCTGTGTTCACTAAGAGGCTGTAGGAACGCATCCTCAGCCCTGTATTCTTACTGATGTCCGTCCTAACACACACATACACGCTCCCAGGTGTTTAACCAGGCAGCCTTCCAGGCCCAGAGCGACCGGGAGCTGACCGAAGCCATGGCCGACTTCATGGATTGCAGCATCGTGATCCCGCCTACTGAGATCCAGAATGAAGCCATGCTTGCACCAGTCATTGGCTTCCAGAAGAAGCTGCTTCAGGAGAGGCTCCGCCCTTCCGACCCTCAGCTCCGCCTCGACCCTAAGCCACGCAAACGTGAGCATGTGCACATTTTACGCTTACCCGAGGACCAGTTCCGGGCTGGTTCTGTCACACAAGCAGAGGTACAGTGGTCCACACCACAACTCCAGACCACCAATTTCAGAAAGACCAGAGATCCATGCTTTCTAAATGTACCAAGCAGGTCCTGATGCTGCAAACCATGATATCATATTCATATGTTATATGTAATATACACACATCAGCAAAGGATAGCTGCACCCAGAGGGAATCACATGACAGGAATGAAACTTGGTGGGTAGGTTGGACATCCGGAGAAATGCAAGTGACTCAAGTTTCACCCTTGGCATATGTGACGTAAGCAAGGACGGGCTTTATCACTCTATCTGACTGACCCAACAGCCACCATTACAGACATTCAGTGATGTCCTCCATGAGTCCTTCATGAGCAGTATCGGCAGACGACTGCACCACGCAGGACTCCATGCACATAGACCATAACAACGACTGTCCTTAACACCACGTCACCGTCACCAAAGACTGCAGTGGTGTCGTACCAGACTGTCATGGAGTGACTCAGAATGGCGTTGGGTCATCTTCAGTGACGAGTCCCGCTTTAGTCTCGGTGGAGACGCCCAACGAATCCGTGTGTGGAGGTCAGCACCGAGATGAACGGTGTGTTGTCACACGTCCAGAAGACCTGGTGTCACTCCACCTCCACCTCTACCGCACCATCTGCAGGAACTGTGTGAGGATGTTCAAGCTGCATGGGATGGATTATCACAGGACACCATTAGGAACCTCTACAGCTCCATACCGAGACGTCTGGCGTGTTGGGTTAGCGAACACGGCGGCCCGACGCCATACTGAGAGACAGACTTCTGTATGTGTAGCTCAATAAGTATTACCCCTATTGACTGAGGCAGACACACTACACCTGGTTCTAGATAAAAGGCTCTACTATGGAAACACCCTAACACTCAGTCTCGCAGACTGAAGTACATCAGCACTGGACATATACTGTGGCATATACAGCAGGATCAGAACTCTAATACACAAGGTCAAACCCCAAACGTGAGGTGATGATGGCATACAGCCATATCTCCAGTGCAAAGCTAAAGAAGCAAACCCCATACACCAACGACGTCCTGGCTGGTCAGCTACATGTGGGATAGGACGTTCGATTTTTAAGAAGTATCGTTCTAATGATCTCCTCTCTCTCAGGCTCCATCGCCAAAGCGCCTCCTCCGGAGGATCCGTTGGTGCGAACCGGAGTGCCGTTTGGAGGCCTGGTCAGAGATCTGAAAAGACGCTACCAGCACTACGTCAGTGACATCACCGACGCCCTGAACGCACAGGTCCTCGCTACAGTCATCTTCATCTACTTCGCCGCTCTGTCTCCCGCTATCACTTTCGGAGGCCTGCTGGGTGAGTATCCGAGCCCATTCACACCTGGCGCACCTGTCCGCCCTTGATCTGCAGTCAAACAGCCATTCACTACGAGTTAAGCTGGGGGTCTAGACTCTCCTTCCTGAACAGCTACACCTCCTTTCTGACCCACAGTATTCCACAGGTATCTTCTCACAGTGGAAGGATGTGGATGTGGACAGTCTCAGATAAGATGAAGCAAAAATGGAGCTTGATGTTCTCCGTCCTCTCAAAAGGAAAGCCCTAGGAGCTGTTTATCTGACGGGGACAGTGTTGCTTGTCTAGCAGGTCTTCCAGGTGGTTGTTAGGAGCCCTGTTTTCTCTGTAGCTGTTGCGTATGGATCATCTTATATCTAACCTGTATCTGAAATATCTCCTGAAAAATATATAACGTCTACTTGATGGCTGATTTGACAGCAAATCAAGGGTGGTGTCTGGTCCGATACGACTACATCGCATTCGTAACCTGAACCCTAAAGCATTCCAGTGCGATTGTACTGCATTGCATGCCATCATAACATACAGCAGCATAACCATAATTTATGCTATTATGCTGTCCATGTTGTGTAACCCTGCTAATTAGCTTTAGCATCTGTGTACACTGTTTGGTTTGCCTCCATCAAATCATCTCAACCAACATGCTTCTGTTTGCTCATTTCGGCCGCTGCAGCTGATAAGGTGGACAATATGATTGGAGTGTCCGAGCTGATGCTGTCCACAGCAGTGCTGGGGGTCATCTTCTGCCTGGTGGCTGCTCAGCCGGTCCTCGTCATTGGCTTCTCAGGACCTCTGCTGGTGTTCGAGGAGGCCTTCTACGCGGTAAGAAGACACATATGCTTGGAATCCGATTATATGGCACCTGGCTATCCGTGTACATTGCTAATGTAGCCACTGCTAGTCTTTTAAGTACATCTGAAGGTACATACTTTAGTACTGTTACTCTCCATACTTAAGTACATCTGAAGGTACATACTTTAGTACTGTTACTCTCCATACTTAAGTACATCTGAAGGTACATACTTTAGTACTGTTACTCTCCATACTTAAGTACATCTGAAGGTACATACTTTAGTACTGGTACTCTCCATACTTAAGTACATCTGAAGGTACATACTTTAGTACTGGTACTCTCCATACTTAAGTACATCTGAAGGTACGTACTTTAGTACTGGTACTCTCCATACTTAAGTACATCTGAAGGTACGTACTTTAGTACTGTTACTCTCCATACTTAAGTACATCTGAAGGTACGTACTTTAGTACTGTTACTCTCCATACTTAAGTACATCTGAAGATACGTACTTTAGTACTGTTACTCTCCATACTTAAGTACATCTGAAGGTACGTATTTTAGTACTGTTACTCTCCATACTTAAGTACATCTGAAGGTACGTACTTTAGTACTGTTACTCTCCATACTTTAGTACATCTGAAGGGAAATACTTTAGTACTGTTACTCTCCATACTTAAGTACATCTGAAGGTACGTACTTTGATACTGTTACTCTCCATACTTAAGTACATCTGAAGGTACGTGCTTTGATACTGTTACTCTCCATACTTAAGTACATCTGAAGGTATGCACTTTAGTACTGTTACTCTCCATACTTAAGTACATCTGAAGGTACATACTTTAGTACTGTTACTCTCCATACTTAAGTACATCTGAAGGTACATACTATAGTACTGGTACTCTCCATACTTAAGTACATCTGAAGGTACATACTTTAGTACTGGTACCCTCCATACTTAAGTACATCTGAAGGTACATACTTTAGTACTGGTACTCTCCATACTCAAGTACATCTGAAGGTACATACTTTAGTACTGGTACTCTCCATACTTAAGTACATCTGAAGGGACATACTTTAGTACTGGTACTCTCCATACTTAAGTACATCTGAAGGTACATACTTTAGTACTGTTACCCTCCATACTTAAGTACATTTGAAGGTATATACTATAGTACTGGTACTCCAGTGGAGGTCTAAAGGGAGGAACTGACACTGACACTGTAGGAGTAGTTTACCCTGGGTACCTCTAATTTAACTCTATATAAATATATTTAGATATTCACTGTTATTATATATATTTATAGCTTAAGCTTAAATTATTTTATAAGATTTTATCATTTTATATATTATCTTATATCTTATATTTAAATACAGTCATGGTATATTATATGCTTGTCTGTCCTGCAGTTCTGTAAGTCTCAGGGCATTGAGTACATCGTGGGGAGAGTGTGGGTCGGCGTGTGGCTCATCGTCATCGTGGTGGTAATTGTGGCAGTGGAGGGGAGCTTCCTGGTGCGCTTCATCTCTCGTTTCACCCAGGAGATTTTCTCCATCCTCATCTCCCTCATCTTCATCTACGAGACCTTCGCCAAGCTCAGCAAGGTACTCCTAACCCGAGAAGAACAGCCTCTCACATGTGCTGCGAGGCTAACACTGCTAACCAACACTGGAAGTCAATAGTCACCCAAACCTTTTTATGTGGAAACCTCCCCAAGACTTCTCAAGTAACATGATCATATATCTAGTTTGTACACCTTATAGATTTTATACATTTTTAAGTTTTTTTCTGTGTTTCTTACTGTTTTAGGTGATTTTAGTAGCTGAAATTTCTTACTGTATTGGCAGATAATTAGGTTGTTTCAAGTGCATTTTCTAAAATTAGCTGCCAAAGTAGTGAGAACATTTGGCTCAAAAGTTTACTTAATTTTTTTATAAAGATCTGGAAATAAGATAAATAATTTTAGATTTATTTACACTGGAAAAATGAAGTAACTTGATTCTGGACAATATTTTTATAGTACTTCATTCTGGATATTAATTTTCATTAAAACTTGATTCTGGATAATAGTTTTAATAACTTCATTCTGGATTTTGATTTTTATTAGAACTTCATTTGGGATGTTAAGTTTCATTAGAACTTGATTCTGGATATTAAATTTTATTAGAACTTAATTCCGTATAATTTTTTTATGTTACTCTCTGGACCACTCTGGATATTAATTACTAATATAATTTTACTTGCCAAGATATATTTTTTTTTGCAGTGGTTAAACTGCACCTACACCACAAAAATCAAGTAAAAATAAGAGGCAAAAATATCTTATATCTAGTTGATAAATCCCAAATTTGTCATTTTTGAAATTGTTTTAAGCTCATTTTAAGCCTATTTAACTCATTTCTATGTGTCTCTTACTTGTTTTAATATGATTTTAGTAAGACAAAAATCTTCTCACTATGTACTAGCAGATAATTTGTCTTATCATAAGAGATGTCCTGGAAACTAGCTGCCAACATAGTGAGAACATTTGACTTGGCTATAATCACTTTAAAAAAAAAGATAAATAATCTTTTTTTAATCTTTTAAAAATGAGAATTTTAAGATGTATCAACTAAATATAAGGTCATATGCCAAGTCATTTTGAGATTTTAAGCTCATTTGAAGTTTATTTAAGTTGTTTGTATGTGTTTCTTACTTGGTTTAAGGTATTTTAGTAGGTCAAATTTTCTCAATATATATTAGCAAATAATTTGCCTTATTGTAAAATTAGCTGCCAATATAGTGAGAAAATTTGACTAAAATCACAAATTAAAAATACCTACGTAATCCCAAAATTATCTGACAACTAGTCTTAAAATTAGAAATTTATGAAATACTACCCAGATCAGTCTTCCGTCTATGACTTTGTTTTCTTCTTGTCTTTTAATTAGATTTTCAAGACTCATCCTCTTAATCTCAACTATGAGCAGCTGAATGACACGGTAGAGGACCCGTGGCACCCAGTCATCACGCGCAAAACCATTCTAGATAATTCGACAGGCAACGTGACCACGGTGACCACCATCCGGCACCGCGCCTACCCCAACACAGCCCTGCTCTCCATGTGCCTGATGTTCGGCTGCTTCTCCATCGCTTATTTCCTGCGCATCTTCAAGAACGGCTACTTCCTGCCTGGCAAGGTTAGCATGCGTGCGCTAAAGGCTATTAGAGTTTGCTTGGACCCAATCTCATCTTTTGTCCAAACTTAACTTACACACACACACACACACACACACACACACACACTCTACACACACTCATACTCTACACACACACACACACACACACACACACACACACTCTACACACACTCATACTCTACACACACACACACACACACACACACACACACTCTACACACACTCATACTCTACACACACACACACACACACGCTACACACACTCATACTCTACACACACACACACACACACGCTACACACACTCATACTCTACACACACACACACACACACACACACACTCTACACACACTCATACTCTACACACACACACACACACACTCTACACACACTCATACTCTACACACACACACACACACACGCTACACACACTCATACTCTACACACACACACACACACACACACACTCTACACACACTCATACTCTACACACACACACACACACACGCTACACACACTCATACTCTACACACACACACACGCTACACACACACACTCTACACACACACACACACACAAACGCTACACACACACTCTACACACACACACTCTACACACACTCATACTCTACACACACACACACACACATGCTACACACACTCATACTCTACACACACACACACGCTACACACACACACTCTACACACACACACACACACGCTACACACACACTCTACACACACACACACACACACACACGCTACACACACTCACGCTCTACACACACACACATGCTACACACACACACTCTACACACACGCACACACACTCATACTCTACACACACACACACACGCTACACACACACGCTACACACACTCACACTCTACACACACACACACACACGCACACACACTCATACTCTACACACACACACACGCTACACACACACACACACTCTACACACATACACACGCTACACACACACACGCTACACACACACGCTACACACACTCACACTCTACACACACACACAAGCTACACACACACACGCTACACACACTCACACTCTACACACACACACAAGCTACACACACTCACGCTCTACACACACACACGCTACACACACACACACACTCTACACACACACACACACACACACACACACACACACACATACATACACACACTCTACACACCTGCACACCCACACACACACCTGCACACTAAACACAAAAATATAATAGGCCTGTAACTCCAAAGGGAAATAAAATAGTGAGGGGGAATTGGGATGCATCTTGTAATCCAGGATGTGTGACCTGTGACCTCTTTTAAAGGGCTCAGGTGCTGATTTGTAAAGATTATCCAGAAGTGTTTTCACCTGTGGGCGCTGGGTTTGGGCAATTGGTTCATGGGTGCGGTGTTTGGATGGCAGAGTATTCCAAAAAGAAAGAGCGGGTGTTCAGTTCGTCTTGCTTTATTCAATGTAGCAACCTGTGTTTAGTGTGTGTGCTAGCTGAGTGTGCGGTAGAGAATGAGCTTGTAGTTTAGAGGACCAGGTCAGCAGAAAGGCTATCTGAGTCAGTACTTGTGCTACCAGTACCACTGTGTGGGTCTTAGCGACTGCACATAACTGTAAGATGCTTGTACGCAGTGTGTGCGGAGGTCTTGATGGGTTAGGGTTGTCATTTTAACTGATGTGCAGTCTTCATATTTCAGCTCCGTCGCTTGATGGGGGATTTCGGAGTCCCCATTGCTATTTTCCTCATGGTGGCGGTGGACATCAACCTTGAGGATACCTACACTCAGGTAAGAGTCTGAGGAATGGTGTACATGCAGTATGTGCATATACACCACTGCTGGAAAGTCTGGAATCACTGGGAATCAGATGGGTCTTTTTGTGTGTTTGTTATTTTTATATACAATAATAATAATAATGTACATTTTGGATGTTTTTAATGTTACATTAAATTATTAAATATAACATTAAATACTCCAGTGTTTTATACAGTATTTAAAGCATTTTGGGAAAAGGTTCTACTATTAAATTATACATGGTACACTGTAATTATCTATTAACTGTACATTTATGAAGTTAACTTTAAAATCTGATCACAATTTTTGAAATAGGCTTTTTTCTGTATTTATTTTACTAACATGTCATTCTGGATATCATTTTTAATATTGGTTTATTTTAGTAGTGCTTTATTTAGAATGTTGTATTATTTTTATTTGAACTTCTTTCTGGATTTTTGACTTAATTCTGGGCATTATTTTTTACTCAAACTTGTTTCCAGATATTATTTTTAATAGTACTTCACTTACATATTATTTTTTGGATAATAATTTTAATAGTACCTCATCTTGATATTACCTTTCAATAGAACTTTACTCTAGATATTATTTTTTATTAGAACTTCATTCTGGATATAGCTTCCAATAGTGCTGCACTAGTACTGCACTGTACATTTATGAAGTTAACTTTAAAATCTGATCACAATTTTTGAAAAAGGGATTTTACTAACATGTCTTTCTGGATATAATTTTTAATAGTGGTTTATTTTAGTAGTGCTTTATTTAGAATGTTGTATTATTTTTATTTGAACTTCTTTCTGGATGTTTGTTTTTTTTTAAATAGTACTTAGGACTGTACTCTTCTTAGACTTAATTCTGGGTATTATTTTTTTACTAAAACTTGTTTCCAGATATTATTTTTAATAGTACTTCACTTACATATTATTTTTTATTAGAACTTCATTCTGGATAATAATTTTAATAGTACCTCCTCTTGATATTACATTTTAATAGAACTTTACTCTAGATATTAATTTTTATTAGAACTTCATTCTGGATATAGCTTACAATAGTGCTGCACTAGTACTGCACTCTTGGTATAAAATTTGAATAATACTTCACTGTAATTTTCTTAAAACCTAATTCTGGGTAATATTTTTACTAAAACTTGCTTCTAGATATTGTTTTTGATAGTTTTTTTATTAGAATTTCATTCTGAAAATTGTTTTAATAGTACTTAAATCTAGATATTACAATGCATAGATTTTTAATTTTTATTAGAATTTCATTTTTGGATCGTTTTCTAATAGTACTGCACTATAGATTGTATTAGAAGCTTATTGTGGACTGTAATTATCTTCTTATTAATTTTGCGTATTAATGGTGTGTCGTTATTGTTATGGCAGTTCCTCTGTAGAAGCTTTGGAATGGAGAGGAGCTCCATTAGGAAATTAGGAATTAAAAACACACTGGATATTTTTAGGTGTAGAAGTTCGTAGGCTTGTAGTATAGCACAGCACAGGCTCGATAACACAGCGGTGCTTCACACGTTGAGACATCTGCCCAGACCCTCCGTGCTATACTGCCTCGACCTCTTCTGACCTCTGTGACCTCTGCTCTAGAAACTGGTGGTGCCTAAGGGCCTGCAGGTGTCCAACCCTGCCATGCGGGGGTGGCTCATCAACCCCATGGGAGAACACAAGCCCTTCCCTGTCTGGATGATGTTCGCCTGCGTGGTGCCGGCTGTGCTGGTCTTTATCCTCATCTTCCTGGAGTCGCAAATCACCACGTGAGTGACTCCTTCCTTTCCAGGGGGATAAGCAGTCTGCCTGGAGGCAACTCTGACACCTTGCTCCGCAGAGGGACCTCAGTGTTCTTCTGACTGGCGGGTCTGAAGACAGCAGCGTTACTCATACGGGACGATAATGGAGATTAGTTATTAATTAATTTAATAAATTTAACCCTATAAAAGAACATTAATGTGGCTAACAACGAGGAAACTAGCATTATTACAACACTAATGGATTCCCTCCTCCTTCTCTCTTATCTTCTTTCTCTCCCTAGGCTGATAGTTAGCAAGCCAGAGAGGAAAATGGTGAAGGGGTCTGGCTTCCATTTGGACCTCCTCATTCTGGTCAGTCTCGGGGGATGTGCAGCGTTTTTCGGGATGCCCTGGCTCAGCGCTGCCACGGTCCGGTCAGTAACGCACGCCAATGCCCTGACTGTGATGAGCAAGGGACCCAAGCCGGAGATTGAGAAGGTCCTGGAGCAGAGGGTCAGCGGGGTCTTGGTGGCCATGCTCGTGGGTAAGTTAGTCTCCATGTTCGAAATACTGTGGATGAGGTGTGTGTGTGAAAGGACACTATATGGCCAAAAGTATGTGGACTCCTGACCATCACCCCCATAATGAGCTCGTTAAACCTCCCACCGTTTACTGGTCGCCCAAACCTACAACACCAAGAACAGCAGCAGTCGTGGGCTGGAGGTTAGGGGCTCAGCCATGGAGGCCTGTTTCATGATGCTGCTGATCCATAGTTCTTCTACTGATGCTGTTTCCAAAGGCAGTTTGAAACACTACTGTGAGTGACGTAACAGAGAAAAGGCCATTTCTACGTCACTGAGATCTACCCTTCTGCCAGTGTGGATCTATAGAGATGGCATGGCTATGGGCATCATGGTATACACCAGTTTACTGAGAAACTGAGAAAAGGCCATTTCTACGTCACTGAGCTCTCCAGTACGATCTACCCTTCTGCCAGTGTGGATCTATAGAGATGGCATGGCTATGGGCATCATGGTATACACCAGTTAGCAAGTGGCTGAAACATCTAAACTCTGGAAAGCTGACGGGGCGTCCACATACTTTTGGCCAGATAATGTAGCTTCCTCCTTGGTGTCCGAAGGGTTGGCCATGAAGTAGCTTCAGTACGGAAGACAGTGGGCGCCACAGCCTCAGCTCTTGTGACCTCTTGTGACCTGGGAATATCTCTGTACTGTGTTTTACAGGCCTGTCCATCCTTATGGAGCCCATCCTGAAGATGATTCCCATGGCTGCTTTGTTCGGAATCTTCCTTTACATGGGAATCACGTCTCTCAGTGGAATTCAACTGTGGGATCGCATACTGCTCCTCCTCATTCCCAAGAAGTACCATCCCAATGAACCATACGCCACAAAAGTAGGTTTCTACCAGCGACCGATGAGAACGACCCATGCTGACCTTTGTCGGCATAGTTACGATGTAGCCACAGCATGCTTGTTACGTGGACTTGATCCTGTCCCTGTCCATGTGTGGCATTCAGGGATGTTCTGTATGAGTGTTTCTGACTGTGGTCTTTGTATGGTCTCTGGCTCCCCCTGTAGGTGAAGACGAGCAGGATGCACATGTTCACAGCCATCCAAATGGTGTGCCTTGCCGTCCTGTGGATAGTGAAGTCCAGTCCTTTATCCCTGGCGCTGCCCTTCATCCTCATCCTCACCATCCCTCTGCGCATGTTCATGACTGGACGCGTCTTCACCGAGTTTGAGATGAAATGCGTAAGAGATCAGATTCCAAATAAGTGCAAATAGCAAAAGCAGTCTACTTTATATTGGCCAAAAGTATGTGGACACCCCTCTTAATGATAGGGTTCAGCTGTTTAAGCCCTACCGAGTGCTAACAGGTCTATACAGTTTAAGCCCATGGCCATGTAGTCTCCATAGACAAACGAAGAGCTCAGCGACATGGCACTGTCATGGGGTGCCACCTCTATGGTCAGTTTGTGAGGTTCGGCCTGCTCGAGCTGCCCCAGACAACTGTAAGTGAAATGGAAGCTTTTGGATGCTAGCCATGAACTAGCAGACGGTGCAGACTCAGCGGGCTGAAGTGACAGGTGGAGAGGTGGGGGCCATGTATAAACGGTCTAATGGAAAGGCCTGTGGCATCACTCACTACAAAGTTCCCAAAGCTTCTGTGGGTGAATCCAGGAGAATGCTACCTATGGGAATGCTTAGTGCCCATGTTTCGTGGATAAATCCAGGAATACATTACCTACTGGAATGCATTGTGCCAACGGTTCCATGTATGAATCCAGGAGAATGGTACCTACTGGAATGCATTGTGCCAACGGTTCTGTGGATGAATCCAGGAGAACACTACCTGCAAGAATGCTTAGTGCCCAGGTTCCAAGGATGAATCCAGGAGAACACTACCTACCAGAATGCATAGTGCCCAGGTTCCATGTATGAATCCAGGAGAATGATACCTACTGGAATGCTTAGTGCCCAGGTTCCATGTATGAATCCAGGAGAATGGTACCTACGGGAATGCATAGTGCCCAGGTTCTGTGGATGAATGCAGGAGAATGATACCTACCGGAATGCATAGTGCCCAGGTTCTGTGGATGAATGCAGGAGAACGCTACCTGCAGGAATGCATAGTGCCCAGGTTCCGTGGATGAATCCAGGAGAACACTACCTACCGGAATGCTTACCGGTATAAATGCCAACAGTAAGGTTTGGCAGAGTGGGGATGATTATCTGGGGCTGTGCTTCTTAGTTTGGGCTCCTAGTGCCAGTGAAGGGTGATGGTAGTGCTACAGCACACAAGGACCTTTGACACAGTTCCATGCTTCCAGCTTTGTCCAGCAGTCCAGGAACCCATTCCTGTTCCCATATGACTGTGCCCCTGTGCACACAGCCAGCTCCATAAACGGTGTAGAGGAACTCCGGTGGCCTGCACAGAGCCCGGCACTCAAACCCGGTTGTGAGCCAGGCCTTCTTGTCCAACGTCAATGTCTAACTACAAATGCTCTTTTGACTGAATGAGAGCAAATTCCCACAAACACACTCCAAAAGCTTTCCCAGAGGAGTAGGAGCGTTATAGCCACAAAGAGGAGCGATTCCATGTAAAGACGTATACAGCAGCACATAAACCAACATCGTCATCTCTGTCCAAACAAAAGCAGGTATCTCCAAAACGGCAACTTTACAGGAGAGGCCAAAAACCGTGTTTAATTTGAATGGAAGTCAATGGAACCAGACGTCTTTCCAAGCAGTTTTGGGTCATTTCTGTCGGTCCATTCATCATGGAATTTCCACACAATGTAAACAGTAGCTCATGTGATCAAATGAGGCATAAAAGTAAAAATCAACAAAAATAGAGATACGTGTCTCTCTTTGAAAATATTGTCGCTGTCCAATGATAAACATGTATCTCCACTTTTGTCCTTTTTAACTTTTATGCATCATTTGAACACATCAGCTGCCGTTTACACTGAGTGAGAATCTCATGATTAAAGGACCAACAGAAATGGCCCAAAACTGTTTGGAAAGACGTCTGGTTCCATTGACTTCCATTAAAATTAAATGAGGTTTTTGGCCTCTCCTGTAAAGTTGCCATTTTGGAGATACTTGTTTTTCTTTGGACAGTGACGGTATTCAATATACAGCAGCAAAAAAATGTATAAAGGGTGATAGTGAAACAAGTGGCCTGAAATTAAAGCTTGTTCGTATGTATTAATATTAATATTAATATTAATAAAAGAGGTAGATTAGATTGGGAGGGTGCTTAGAAGGGCATGATGTCCGGTATAGAAACCTGATATCCAGACAAGCAGCATATTTCTACTAGAGTTCAGCTCTGATGACTTGGAGGGTTGGGGGGAGCCATTACCGAACCTGGGGGTCTTGCACGGAATGCTGGGGAACCTCTTTCCAGAGGCCAGCGGTGGGAACAGTCCTCACTGAGGATGCAAAGGGGTCACTGATGGTGTTACTGGCTCGGGACATGAAGGGCATGGGTACCCAGATTTGGAATGGGCTTGGAATGGTATCCCTGGAGAACTGAGTGAGGGTCCACATACACGGCCTTTGTTTTCAGAGCTCCAGTTATTATAATAATAACCATTTCATTCCACCTGTTTACGTTCCACATGTCATGCTCCTTCCGTTCTTCTCGTTTCGCCTCCAGCTGGATGCTGACGATGCCAAAGTGACGTTCGAAGAGGAGCCCGGAGTGGACATGTACTCAGAGACACGGATGCCGTCGTAGACGAGTCGTAGACGAGTCGTAGACGATGGTACCGAGATCTTTCGTTCCACAGTGACTTTTGATGCAGACGATATTTATTTATTATAAAGATTATCATGTGAGAACCTTCGGCCTTATTTGAGCCGGTATATTCGGAGAGAGGCAGAACCCCAGTGTGTAGCACGTCCGTGTGATGAGTGTTGTACCCTTAAGTCTTCCTATAGCATCGGCTGACGGTAGATGGGCGAGATATTAGCCAGTTTGCCCCGGAATGAAATTTGCGTATGTGTTTTGCCACGTAGTGTTAAATCAATCTGTATGTGTATGTGTGTCACATGGTCCAGCATCCGATGTTGCACTTCTGCTGGATCCGTTTCACAGGTATTTGGTTTCACGGCCTGGGCAACCTGTATCTGTGCGCCGCTAACGGCTAAGCTATCGGATCTGTGTTTATTTCTTCGTTATGGAGAGCACATCGTCTCCAGCCTATGAAGCTGTGCCTTACTCTTACGTACTATGCAGCTCAAGCCTGAATCGTGTATGTGCTCGTTTCTGAAACAATCAGGGGATCAATATGTTGAACAAATGCAAAACAAATAAAGCTTTATTTTACCAAGGCTGCCGCTTCTTTCACCAAGCCGAAGTGCTATCACTGTGAAGACTCCACTCCAGTTCCTTCTTAAACCAGCATCTCCACATGTACAGCAGGTTCTCAGTGAGGAACCGAAGGTTGGGTTCTAGCTTTACTGGCAGATACAGTGAGCGTCCGGTTCATAAGAACAAGGTCCAGCAGCAAACACACAGGACAACACAGCTACAGACTGGCAGAGGGCCAAACCCACTCTCTACTGACCGTGATGAGCGCCACCTCATTCCAATGTCCCTTACCCACCGTAAGATGACCTCGAGTGACCTACAGAGAGACTGGCGAGCGGTGGCTGGGGTGAAACCCACAGCGAGCATGGTTCTAAAAACAGGCTTCTGGAGGTCATTAGTGATTTTCTAAATACACAGATCTAATACAATATCTGATCTGGAGTTTGGGAGACATGGTTCCAGTAGTGTAGAGAATTAAACAGAACCAACACAAACCCAGAACCTGTACAGCTAGAGACACGGATCATTCGGAGGTGGTCTGTTCCGCCTTCCCTAAGGAATACATTGTTTAATTCATTTCCCAGAGCAGTTTTCCTTTAACGGGTTAGATACTGCCTCCTTGTGGTCATTTCGTATAGCTGAAGTAAAACAAAACCCTGGCCAAACTACTTCCTGTATCTTCTTGGGAGCAGAGACCACGTTTCAAGGCAGCAGTTTTCTGCTCTGAAAGGCAGCATTACTGTTTGAGTTCTGGACATTACTTGTCTTTTTACCAATTACCACTAGCAAAAGACCTGTATAAATGCTGGTCCTCAAGTAAACACAAGAAAAGTACGCCTTGTGGAGTCTTTGAAAATCAACAACTTTATTCAGGACCAAGGGCTAGCTAGCTGTCTAGTCCTGCAAATTCAGGAGAATGCAGTGCGAGGGCAGCATATGGTCTCTTTAATTGTTCTGGTCATAAAATTAGAATATCATGAAAAAGTTTATTTATTTCAGTAATTCTGTTAAAAAAGTGAAACTTGTATATTATATTCATTCATTCCACACAGACTGATATAGTTCAAGTGTTTATTTATTTTAATGTTGATGATTAGAACTGACAACTAATGAAAACCCCAAATTCTGTATTAGAACATTGTGTGAAGGTTCAATATTGAAGACACCTGGTGCCACACTCTAATCAGCTAATTAACTTAATTATTAAATAATTATTATTAGCTAATCAGCTAATTAACTCACCTATATCATATATACATAGAGAGAAATCAAAAACATGTATAAAATAAAAGCAGGGGCTAACAGATCACAATCTGGAATCTGATTGGTTGTATGTGTCTATAATGAGGTTATACACACACATGCCAGATACATTCTAAAGAAGCTGGGCCGCAGTTGTTTACTGTTGTGGTGATAGGAACCAGCAGACAGCATGCGGATGTGGGTCATATCTGGCGAAGGGCGTCGGTGGCCCACTGTCAGCACAGGTAATATGCAGTGAGATGGGAAAGTTAAAAATATGCACTTGGCCCACCTGTACCCACCTGGGCCTCATCTGGTGTGTATGTTGCATACATCTTGCAACCGAGAGCAGTTCATCCAAGCGCCATCAATGCATAGTGGCTAGTGGGCCGAGTTTGACCTCACACATGCTCTTCTGGACGAATGGTGGGCAGAAATTCCCACAGATACACTCCGGAATCTAGCAGAAATCCTTCCCAGAAGAGTGGGAGCTGTTACAGCTGCAAAAGGGGGGACCAGATGGGATGTCATAACAACTCCCACAGGCGCAATGTGTATGTGTCCCAATACTTTTGTCCATATTGTCTTCCTATTGGTGCCATTTGTAGGTGTCCCAATACATTTGTCCATATAGTCTACCTAAAGGTGCAATATGTAGGTGCCCCAATACTTTTGTCCATTTAGTCTACCTAAGGGTGCAATGTGTATGTGTCCCAATACATTTGTCCACATAGTATACCTATAGGTGCAATGTGTAGGTGTCCCAATACTTTTGTCCAAATAGTCTACCTAAGGGTGCAATGTGTATGTGTCCCAATACATTTGTCCACATAGTCTACCTATAGGTGCAATGTGTGAGTGTCCCAATACTTTTGTCCAAATAGTCTACCAATAGGTGCAATATGTCGGTGTCCCAATACTTTTGTTTATATAATCAATCTATCTATCTATCTATCTATCTATCTATCTATCTATCTATCTATCGATATATCTATCTATCTATCTATCTGTCTATCTCTCTATAAATGAGCAAAATCTAATTACCTGCGCCGCATAAGTCTTTTTACCATCATATCTTACTTTAAAATCATAAAATTCCCCAAAAACCCTACATTTTCGAAGCATACTTTATGACACAGAAAGCCCGGATTGGCCCTTTAATGCAGACACTGCTCCTTTAAACTCGCCGCGCCGTCGATCGATTAGTCAGGTCTGAGCCCGATGGAGGACGGGAGCCGTGGAGGCTTTGGGGCTAAACGAGTCAAGCTTCTAATTTTCGCGTCCTCTTCGCCGTCGTTCTCGAAGTGAAGTTCGCCGAGGAGGCTGGATGCGAGCGGGCTCGGGAGCTGAATCGCGGTTCGGAGCAGATGAGCGGCGGCGGGAGTGAGCCAGTCCGCCACGGCCATTGTGCTGGAGGTAAAAACAGCGGCAGAGGAGCACAAAGCTGAGCCGCGGCGAGCTCCACAGCAATCGGACGAAATGACTGGTTTACAGGCCAGCTAGTAGAACCAGAGGACCCGGGCGGGCCCTGCAGGGTACTACAGGGCCTGCGGGAGCGCCTGGAGGGGGTTAAGCTGATCTGCTCCCGGGTCCTGTAGTCAGTCTGGGTCCTGCCTGGGTTCCTCTATAGGCCTTTGCAGTCTGAGTCCCAATCACTGCAGCTCAGACATAAGGGCAGGAGTGGGGATGAGTGTTGGCCCTAGGTCACTGCAAGGCATTCAGTACAGACAGGAGGACATGTTTACTCCTTGTCTACCTTTATTTAAACCTAGTTACATTTGTCTGGTGTTATGATCATCTAACATGGTGGATCTGAGGGGCTGGAGGTCCTGCCTGGCTGTGAGGCTGCTCCGCAGGAACACCTCCAGCATCTGATTGCTGGGAATACTGCTGTCTCATGCCGTGTGTGTGTGTGTGTGTGTGTGTGTGTGTGTGTCTCCGTGTCCCTCTTTTGTCCGCCGTAGCCCCCGCACTACAGCATGTAGAGACGGCAGCGCCTTCCCCTTCTGGTTTTTGCAAATGAAAATGGAGGAGATGGCCCTGTCCGGCATGGACAACAGTAAGATGGAGGTGGGTTATCTATCCTTCCTGTGTGTGTGCATGCGTGTGTGTATGTGCATTGGTATTCCTAGGCTGCGCCTGGAGTCTTGGAGATGCTCCGGCACACGCCGCCTCGTAAACATCAGACCGCAGCCGAGGGCGTGTTATGAGCTGTCCGTCCACCGGCATGTTCAGCAGCACGTGAAATATACAAGACCATCGGGATTCGGTTGGAGCAGCTTCTTGCACCGACTCAACACTGCGGCGCTCGTCCTTCTGCGACAGCAGCCGGTCCCTTTCCAGGGCGCTTGTGTTGCAGCATCTTCAGATCACAATGCGCAATACTGACCCGTCCTCTGGGAGCAACCCCCTCCTCTCACTACCACCACCACTACGGTCCTCCAAAATGGTCTAACTCGTCGAGAACAAGGCTGACCAACTGGGGTCCTGGTTTGGGAATCGCTGACATGATTGAGATTGATGGTCTGTGCTGCATTGTAGGCCTGTAAGCGACTGAAAGTCCTCATGAGAGGCTCTGTCCACTCTGCGGCGGAGCTAGCCACGCCACCCGACGCTGCTATTTTCAGCCCAGAATCTGCTTAGAGCCTGGAGAGCCTTATATGGTCACTACCAGGTGGTGCACAGCTTTAGCAGAGCAGTAGAAGACATGTCGCCCCCTATACTTCCTGGAGTGTAATGCAGTCTGTCAGATAATCAGTTAATCTGTTGATTTGTTGTTCGGTTAACCAAGCCCTAATGCCCTTGACTTGGGAATGGGGGGGGCCCAATATGACTACATTTTAGAGATTTTCCACTAGGGATGCATCGGAATGACCAACAAAATGAAAATTTAGTCGAAGGGCGAAAACCGAACGCCTTAATTATTCATTTTCCCACGTTTTCATCACTGCATAACTCAAATAAGCTGAATTCCACACGGATGTGGGCCACATCTGGCAAAAATATGACACTGCCGGCCCACTGTCGATACTGGCAGTCTGCTGTGAGCCAAAGGTGGCCTACATATACATAGCATGCGTTTGGCCCACGTGTCCCAAAACAGATCTGGTCCACTTCTGGCACAGATACAGCAGAGTTGCCTACTGCTGGCAGAGGCGTGGCCCTAATCTGGTGCATATGTGGCCCTCTTGCTACCGGGTGCGGTCCACCCAAGTGCTGTCAACCCGTCTGGCAAGTGGGCCAGATGGAAAATGGGGCCCCCGATTTGCTGTCTGGTATGAAGAAGAAGAAGAAGAAGAAAAA
>JAMWET010002115.1:237500-240000 GCA_024036415.1 Prochilodus magdalenae
ATGAAACATGCCTAACAGTGTAACACCTCCATGAGCTCCAGTAACACGGTGACTGGATTGGGCATGGACCGGACGAGTTTCTGGATGTAGCCACATCAGTGTTCAGACACTCTTACACCAAAGCATTGGTCAGGTGGTCCAGATTTGGTGGAGGCCTTCCCTGGCACAGTTCCGAGGAGAATTCCCTGTAGACTGGGATTGTAGCCACTGCTGGTAGACCCGTATGACCGTACGCTGCTTCCATACACCTGCAGATTCAGCTACTTCCTCACACTATGGTCTTTGGCCACGCCCACATGCAGTCCCTCCTTTTAGCCAATCATTAACATCTGCTCTGGAGCGTTTTCCACACATGGAATGAGACATTCCCTGCACTGTAGCACCTCTTCCCAATCTATGGATCCCGTCACTCACACCCCACTGGGATTTATAGCCCCAGTATCCTCGCGTAGCGCCATCTGCAGAAGCCTGGAGGTAGTAATTTAGTGAGTGGAGTAAGCATGTCTGGTGGTTCCGGCCAGTTCCTGTTACACGAGAGGTTCTAGGAGAGGTGTGAAAGCAGCTAGTCTCCAGACCTGAGGCTTAGTGCTTTAGTTACACGTCCTAAGTGCCGAACATCAAGCGATCTGAGATCCATTGAGGCTCTAAGAGAACCGGAACCTGAGCTTTTCTGTCCGTTCAAGTTGGTTCTCTTTCAGCTTTGCGTGGAAGACCCAGGGAACCTGAATCTGGGTTTTCGTTCTAGTCAGGTTTGATCTTGTCCCTGCAGGTAAACGGTAATCATGTCCTTCAAAGCTTTCGAGTCTTTAATGTTATAATAGCACAGGAGGGAGCGATGGTGCTGACGAAGAAACGCCTGCAGGGTGTAGGTTTCACCATCTCTGGCTGCTGAGGCGTTCACTGTGCTCTTCTCTCCACCCACAGAATAGCCAGTGGCAACAACACGAACAAATCCGAGAGCGATCAGGAGGACAACGATGACGTCAATGACAACGACTGGTCCTACGGCGCGGAAAAGAAAGGTGAGTCCTCCGTTCTGCAGCGCGCCGCCCTCCTGGAGGCTTTGCCGTTTAGTGTTGCCCGCTTACCGTGACGCACTATTGCCGCAGTGGCCACTCGTTTGACGGCACTCTCTAGTTTTGAGTCTTTGCTGTTCGATGATGCCGCCTTGCTGCATTGCTTTGCCTTTTAGCACCACCCTCTTACTGCGGCGCTTTGCCGTTCAGCACCGCCCTCTTGCTGTGCCACTTTGCCGTTCGGCGGCACCTTCTTGCTTTGCCCCTTTGCCGTTCGGCGACGCCCTCTTGCTTTGTAACTTTGCTGCTTAAGCGGGACTGTCTTGCTGCATCACTTTGCCATTTGGCACCACCCTCTTACTGCGGCGCTATGCTGCTTGACAGCGCTCTCTGTCTTTGAGCCTTTGGTGGCGCCCTCTTGCCGTGCCGCTTTGCCATCTGGCGGCGCCCTCTTGCCGTGCCGCTTTGCCATCTGGCGGCGCCCTCTTGCCGTGCCGCTTTGCCATCCGGCGGCACCCTCTTGCCGTGCCGCTTTGCCGTCCGGCGGCGCCCTCTTCCCGTGCCGCTTTGCCATCCGGCGGCGCCCTCTTCCCGTGCCGCTTTGCCGTCCGGCGGCGCCCTCTTGCCGTGCCTCTTTGCCCATCGGAGGCGCCCTCTTGCCGTGCCGCTTTGCCGTCCGGAGGCTCCCTCTTGCCGTGCCGCTTTGCCGTCCGGCGGCGCCCTCTTGCCGTGCCTCTTTGCCCATCGGAGGCGCCCTCTTGCCGTGCCGCTTTGCCATCCGGCGGCGCCCTCTTGCCGTGCCGCTTTGCCTCCCGGCGGCGCCCTCTTGCCGTGCCGCTTTGCCGTCCGGCGGCGCCCTCTTGCAGTGCCGCTTTGCCGTCCGGTGACGCCCTCTTGCAGTGTCGCTTTGCCGTTCGGCGGCGCCCTCTTGCTGTGTGGTTTGGTGGCGCTCTCCAGCTTTGAGCCTTTGCCATTTGGTGATGCACCACTTTGCCATTAGGCGGCGCTCTCTTGCTTTAAAGCTTTGCTGCTTAGCGGCACTGTCTTGCAGCATCGCTTTGCCAATTGGCACCACCCTCTTACTGTGGCACTATGCCGTTTGGCAGCGCTGTCTTGCTTTGAGCCTTTGCCGTTTGCTAGCGCCCTCTTGCTGCACGGCTGTCCTGTTAGGCGCAGCTCTCTTGCTCTGAGGCTTTGCTACTTGGTGGCATTTGCTGCAGCGCTTGGCCATCCAGTGATGCTCTGTTTGTTGCTGCTCTGTTTTGCACCACCCTTGGCTTTGCTGTACGCGGCGCTTTCTTGCTTTGAGGCTTGGTCATGTGGTGGTGCTCTCTTGCTGATATGCTTTGCCGCCTGGCGGTGCACTTTTGTGTGTATATATATATATATATAATTTTTTTTTATTTATTATTATTATTTTATTTCATTTTTTTTTTTTTTTTTATAACACATGTAAGTCAGTGTGAGAATGGTCGATCCCATGT
>JAMWET010002115.1:247500-320771 GCA_024036415.1 Prochilodus magdalenae
TTGTCTTCATGGGATCCATGACTTAGCCCTATGGAAGTCTTTAACTAATAGGGTTGTGTAATGTACTTCCCTTAAACTCGGCAAAGCAGGGACTTCCTTCATAGTTCAGACACATAAAGGGGAAGAACGTAGTGAGATCCAGCAGGGTGATGGGCAGCTGTGGTCAGAAACTGACAATGGGGAATGCAGAAGTAACAACAGCAAGTACCACCACCAAACCGGAACCACCAAACTGCCAGTGCTTGCCACATTTGGGCTCCACCTCGGCTCTGCTGCGAATTGTAGAACCCGGTCTCCATTATAACGAGATACTTGAGAGGTCGTGTAACGTGAAAGATGAGTTTCTGATTAACAGTAAACTGGAAATAGAGTCTGTTTTTGATTTAGAATAAACTCATGCACACAGTTTTATGCATGGTTTCCCACTTAGCCTACAGCAGTTTAGCCCCGCCCCTTTTCCATTGTAGTAATACGGTGTGCCGTTTATTACGTCATCCTATTAAAGTGTTCTTCTCCAGAGGTTCTTGACCTTATGTGCCTCAACGAGAGGTTGTTTTTGTACTGGGATGGGTTTGTGTTGTACTGGGAGACGTTTGGCTTGTTCTGGGAGGATTTGAGGTTGTACTGGGAAAAGTTTGGTTTGTTAAAGTTGTGGGGACTTTATGTTGTTCTAGAAGAAGTTTGGATATATTGGGAGGGGTTTTGGTTGTATTAGGATGAGTTTGTAGGAAGAGGCTGAACTGGGAAAAGTTTGGACTGAACTGGGAGAGCTTTGGGTTGTACCGGCATAAGTTGTGTTTGTTTAGGGATAAGTCTGGGTTATACTGAGAGGAGTTTGAGTTGCACTGGGAGGAGTTTGAGTTGCACTGGGAGGAGTTTGAGTTGTTCTGGGAGGAGTTTGAGTTGCACTGGGAGGAGTTTGAGTTGTACTGGGAGGGGTTGTTTTTGTATTGGGAGGATTTTGAGTTGTACTGGGAGGAGTTTGAGTTACACTGGGAGGAGTTTGAGTTGTACTAGGAGACGTTTGGCTTGTTCTGGGAGGATTTGAGGTTGTACTGGGAAAAGTTTGGTTTGTACTGGGAAGGAGTTGAGGTTGTGGGGACTTTATGTTGTTCTAGAAGAAGTTTGGAATGTATTGGGAGGGGTTTTGGTTGTACCGGCATAAGATGTGTTTGTTTGGGATAAGTCTGGGTTATACTGAGAGGAGTTTGAGTTGCACTGGGAGGAGTTGTTTTTATAATGGGAGGATTTTGAGTTGCACTGGGAGGAGTTTGAGTTGTACGAGGAGGAGTTTGAGTTGTACTGAGAGAAGTTTGAGTTGCACTGGGAGTGGTTTGAGTTGTACGAGGAGGAGTTTGAGTTGTACTGAGAGAAGTTTGAATTGCACTGAGAGAAGTTTGAGTTGCACTGGGAGTGGTTTGAGTTGTACATGGAGGAGTTTGAGTTGCACTGGGAGGATTTTGAGTTGTTCTGAGAGGGGTTTTGGTTGCACTGGGAGGATTTTGAGTTGTACTGGGAGAAGTTTTGGTTGTACTGGGAGGAGTTTGAATTGTTTTGAGAGGGTTTTGGTTGTACTGGGAGGAGTTTGAATTGTTTTGAGAGGGTTTTGGTTGTACTGGGAGGAGTTTGAGTTGCACTGGGAGGAGTTTGAGTTGTTCGGAGAGGGGTTTTGGTTGTACTGGGAGGAGTTTTGGTTGTCGACTGAAACGGTTCATTCTAGAGACACATACAGAATCAGATTTTATTACAACACAAATGTAGCCATTTTATCCACCACCATGAACCCGTCCTCGGAGTGTTTATGTATAATGTTAAAGATGCTGAAATCTGATTAAATAAGTTTTAAAACTCATTAGAATAAATGATGTTCACGTCAAGCGTATCCGAGGGGAAAAAGTTGAAGAAAATCTGGCAACCAAACTGGGTTGCCCGTAGAAACGGTAACCCCCGCACTCAGCCATTGGCTACGCGCGTAGAAGAATTTCGAAGAGCCAATCACAAAGGCTGGCCGATGCGGTAGGGGGCGTGGCCAGACAGAGAGAGAAAGTGAGAGAGAGAGGGAGCGGGGGAAGAAGAGAGAAAGAGAGAGGGAGGGAAAGAGAGGGAGAGATAAACAGAAACAGAGCGAGAGAGCGTGTGAGTTTAGTGTATGAGTGCGGGCAGCATGGCCTCTAGAGCGGGGTTTCTCCCGAACAGCCCCGCGGGCCCTGGCAGTGTGAACCCCGGCGCCGCGGGCCCCCCAGGCGTAGTGCGGATGTCGGGGATGCCGCCGAGCGCGGGGGGCTACCGGGGTCTTCCCAGCCCCGCTGGACAGTACCCGGTAAGACAGCGCGGGGTCAGCGTGCTCCTTCGGGAAGTTCGGCGGTCGCTGTTTCCGTGTAGCGCTATTTCGGTTGTTTCTGACACAAAGTTCGTTAAATTCGTTACAGCCGTTAGAGGCTAAACTCGCCTCACTCACTCGCACGCGCTTTGTCTGAGGGAGCGGCTAGCTAAGCTAGCCTAACTGACGTTACCGAGGACTGTATTTTGAAGCGAGTAACGTTCATTTAATGTAAAAATGATCACGTAGACGCGGTTTACGGCCGTCCTGCCGAGCGGACATTATATCGCCACCGACTCGTCAGCGATTTGAGGTAAAAACTGAGGCGGTAAGTCGGACGAAAGTAACAGTTTTAAGGTCGCCTCTCCGTTAGCACGAAGCGAACTTCCGCGTCTGAAGTGAAAGCGTTTTCACGCGAATACACCTGAAATTCGGGACTTTTCTCCTCCAAACTGAACCTTTCAGGGGTTAAAACTGGGGCAAAGTATCAGTTTTGGCATCGTGTCATCGCCGTCAAGGTTTGACGTGAAGTTGCGTCACGTGTCGTAAACAGATAACGTTGCGAAAACAAGGCTGAACTGCCCGGAGTCCGAAAACAGAAGTCCTGGAGGAGCTGGAGTTGTGGTGCTGTTTTCCCCCTGTTGGCTGTAATATGTGCTAGCATATGTTTTTGAACTCTGTCTGTGTGTGTGTGTGCAGCGCCCCGGCATGCCACCGAGCCGAAGCATGCCCATGGGTGGCATGGGTCCCATGGGATCCCCCATGCCAGGGCCGTCCTACGGAAGCGGCATGCCTGTCCGCCCTGGCATGCCCCAGTCGTCGCTGGACCCGGCCCGCAAGAGGCTGCTCCAGCAGCAAGCAGGGGGGCTGATGGGACACCGGAGAGGGTGAGGGCACAGGCTCAGACCACAGGGAGACACTGAACCAGTATATCCACTTTGAAATAGCAGTTCATCATATCTCCTTCGGTCATACAGTCCCACTCCGCCGCGCTAGTCCTGGAGAGCAGCGTTCCTGGAGAGTGTAGTTCCGACCTGCATCCAATAAGCCATCCCGCCCCCGTGACATAGCTCCAATCTGATCCGGTCGATCAGGAACTTGGAAAGATGTTGATTAGCTGGAGCAGTGTCAAGTTGGAACCAGGCTCTGCAGGAACAAGGCTCTCCAGGACTCGGGTGTAGTGTAGTCCAGCCTCTAGCCCGGCCACTGTCCAGTATAGGACCAGTACAGACCATCTTGTGCTTCAGGAGGATCACTGACCTGTCAGTGAGCCTGTTGTTGAGGGTTTTAAGCACCATCTGCACTCACTTCCTTGTAGGTGCACTTGCTGGCCTGCAGTTAAACGGATGTAGGCCCTTGCTAATGCACAGTTCGTGTTAGCCTTCGGTTTCTGACCATAGAGTCAGTCTTAGCTCGATATCGTTGGGTGGTGGATCACTCCCAACCTCAGCCAAATAGTGACACTATCATTGCACCTTTTTGTGGAGACTGTGTTTAATGTGAACTGTAGTGTTGTAGTCGAGACCACCAGAGCCAAGTCCGAGTCAAGACAAAGACAAGATCGAGAAAATGTTTTTTTTTTTTTTTTTTGTTTTTTTTTTTAGACTATAAAATCAAAAAAGAAGTAGAAAGAGTGAAAAACGGTATCTGGTTTGAATTAATTCATTTTATTTACAACATGACGTGAACCAATATATAGCATAAGGAATATTATCACTTAGTATTATGCTATAGGCTTAGTCCAACCTCGCATTGTGGCTTCGGGAAGCAAATAATGGTGAGATTCTTCTCTGTCCCTTCTTTTCTAAAACGTATCCAGAATTCCCCGATCCCTCCACTTCTGAATATAAACCAAACAGCACACATTCATGTTTATTATCAAACAAAAACATAGTAATTATAACATTCCGATCTGCCCTCCAGGAATGTTTGAATTTTGAAGCCAAAAAACGGCAACAAACAAATAAAACCCAGTTAAGCCGTCATGGAAGGTGTTTAACTCAGTCCTCAACTGGCAGTGAATGGACCTGATTTAAGCGTGTAGAGGAAGACCGTTTTATTCCGTTTAAAGCTTTTGTTGATATTCAGTGTAGAAAACAATAGAAAAGAGGTTCAACCTTCCAGTAACCTTAGAGGAAGGAACTACAATTGACTGGTCTCGAGTTCAGCAAGAGCGGATTCAAGTGATGTATGGACTCGAATACTACACCACAGTTGAAGCAGCTTAAATTGTAAACTTATAAACAATTTTAAGAAGCGTTTTTTTCCCCATAGTCTCCTACGTTAACCACATGAACCTAATGGGCACTGTACCAGGCCCCCAGGAAAGCCAGCATCGCTCATTTAAACCCTTGTTGCTTGTTGGCAACTATTTAAAGTGTTTTAATTAATTTATATAAAACTGGAGCCTTTCTACGTATGAATTTTAAGCACAGTGCTTACTTTGCACAACAGTTTCTTACTGTTTGGAAGCTCTGTGTATATAATTATATTTCTAAACAATATTATAAATGTAATACTTCAGAGTAACCATAAAGCATGACATAAAGTGAATAAGAAACAACAATAATTTCCAGAAATCACTTTATTAATGTAAAAGAGTGGATAGAACGACAGTAATTTTGCCTTTTTCTGGAATTCCACTACACATAAGTTTCAGTCACTGACATGTAAGCAAAGTCTTTTAGAGGGGTTTGATGTGAAGTGGTTTTAAATAAGGCCCTTTTATTTACTGCCTAAAAACCACAAGTGATTCTGGATGCGTCTTTTATACGTGTCTTGTTTTATATGGAGTGTTGATGATGCTAAAATAGTGGGAGTTTTCTTTTGGGGACTGTTTTGCCTCATACTGCATGTTTCCCTCCACTGTGAAAATATTCAACACCCACCCACACTAAACGACCCCCATTTCTGTTTGCCCAAATTTTGGCCTGTAAGGGGTTAATCTGTTCAGCCAGGTTAGGAAGAAAGCGTAGTTTATTAATCTCATTTTTATTGTTTTATTTTACGGTTTTTGCTATGATATTTTAAAATGTATATTGTAGTCATATCATCAGTATAAGAACAGAAGTGAATATCATGATACAGCTATGACTGTTCAGATTGCCCAGCCCTGCCACGACATGTTTATAAACACCGCTAGTACCAGCAGCCCACACACTACCATGCCACAACATTGTGGCCCACCACACAAATAATATCTGGACAGAAGTCATGCGGTCAGAACCTGACCATGACTGAATAAACTGTGGGGGTGGCTGCGCACTGATAAATTGTGCCTAGGGTGGGTGCGGTGCGTCAAGAGGCTGGGTTCCACCAAATAAACAGCTGTAAATACCAACAGATTGCTGTTTAGAAGAGATTCATCTTTTAGCATGTGCTAATTGACAGTAGCTTGTCTTCGAGTGCAGAAAGGCCTTTTTGTCCAGTTACTCTGAGATGCATTTGTTTCCTCTGTGAAGGGAGGAGCGGAAGGCTCGGTGTGAAACAAAGGAAGCTTAACTCTGAAGGCGTCTCATGATCTAAACTGGTGGAATAAGCCGAAAGGGAGATGTGTGATTACAACTGTGCTTACTGTCTAGGTTTAAAAACAAGTCTGGGAGGAAGACAGGATCAATTAGAACTTCAGTAGAGCCCTTTGACCCTGTAGTCAATTTTATCCTCCTTTCACAGTAGCCGTACATTGCTTTGTGGCATGTTCCCTCAGTTCAGTAATACTTGGGTGGAAATGTGGGCCAATATAATAAATATGGGCAGAGAATAGTTCATAGTTTATATTGATAATAATAACAGATATTAGTTTTACAGTTTTTGTGATACATTGCACCACAGTATGCTTTTTTAGCCTACCCTGGATATCATCAGCATGCCAACCCACTGCATGTTTCACAAGACGAGCATAATTAGACCCGTTTCATTGTATTTTGTGCAACAGAGTATATGCAAAACATTAAACAACAAATCATGTTTAGTACCACAATGTGCTGGTTCTGATTTCCTTTTTCTGGTTCGACGGATTCCAAGAAATGAGCCCTGTATCATATAAACAGGATCGTGATGTAGTTTTTTTTTTTTGACATTTCCAATTTTCATTGTATTTTGAAAAACATTGGGTACACAGTGCAACAAGTGTTGACCAACTAGCCTAAAGTAATGCATTTAAACTGGTTTAGTTCATGATTTCACATCTAAACACATTTAAATTAATTTAAATTAATAAGCTGGTGAATACACCTTAGGAGCTATGCTAATTCAATTCAATTCAGTTAAACTTTATGGTCGTTATACCAATACAGGGTGGTACAGTATAGCAAAACACAGTCAGGGTACTTCTCCAGTGCAGTATAAGAATATATGTGCGTAAATAAACAGTGTAGTACAAAAACAATGTGCATAAACAGTACAGTAGGATATGTGCAAAGTATAGAGTAGTATTAGTTAAGTGTGGTTGTAAACAGTAGATATATAAAGTGTACAGTGCAGGTAGGAGACACGGCTCACTGTTCAGGTAACAGCTAGGTTGCTTAGTACAGATGTTCAGTATAGATAAGTAGATATAGATACGTAAATACACAGCTGAGATGTTTAATAATGGTAAAATGTTACTAAAATAATTAAATAATAATTGAATTTTTAATATTTTTGCTTATTTGCGTTTATTTAATCAGTGATTCCGTAAAGACAGTAGCTTCACTGGCTGTAGAAACGTTGTGTTAATCCATCCAGACCGTGTATGCTAACTTCCTAATGATCTACACAATGCATAACAATATTTCACACACACGTCTATATATATTACATACGCACTGCGTAATGTAATCTTTCTCTCAGTGTCTGAAAGTTTCCATTTGACACCACCACAAAGTTTAACAGGAAGTTAATAGGGGGAAAAACCTGTCTATGTTGAAAATGCATTACTAAACAGTTATTTATTTGCCTAATGATAGGCAACCGTTATTAATGTAGTGCCTCGTGTGTTGTTATTGTTAATAAATGCATAACTTAATATTAGTTAGATGATTATAAAGTGTTATAGAAGTATTATATATGAATTACAGTATGCATTATGGCCGCTAGGAGACCTGCAGAACGGGCTCTGTTATGTCAATTATTTGGTCATAACTGGGAAATGGAGGGAGGCACTTAGAGTTGAAAGGGTCCCTGATTTAAAAGATTAACAAAAAATTTAATTAAAATATTGGTGCAAATAATATAAATAACTTTACTTCTGCAAATCAAATGTCTTACGTTTCTGTCAGAGTTTTTTTTTTTGTTTGTTTTGATCATTGGGTTTTGGCTTTTCACAGCTCTGTTGAAGCTTATATAAAATATTTAGGATTGGTCAAATATCTCCTCACCGCCGGAACACATCTCCTGTTTCCATATAGGGCACTTTATGGGAAAGGCATATTTCCTAGTGATTTTGGAGTACATCTGTTGTTCCATTGATCATAAAATTTGTACACCAGGTAAAAGATGTTGAAAAATGATTTTACTAAAATGGAGACATGAAGTTTTGTCCAGACAGTGACAGGATCGCTAAACCAATGAATGACAGTTCTTCAAATGATCTCTTTTACTGTTTTAGGGTTAAGAGACGCAAGATGGCTGACAAAGTCCTTCCACAGAGGGTGAGTTTATTATCTTGCCCCATTCAGTTTGTTTCATTTGTTGTTTGTTTGTTTGCATAATCGTTTCTGGTGTCAACGTTGTGGTGCAGATTCGAGACCTGGTCCCAGAGTCGCAGGCTTACATGGACCTCTTGGCTTTTGAGAGGAAGCTGGACCAGACCATTGCCCGCAAGCGCATGGAGATCCAGGAGGCCATCAAGAAGCCTATCACGGTACAGTTCCCTCCACATGCTGTACAGGGAAGGGTGCATGATCGATCCAGGTCACATCATTTTATGTTTCAGTGTCATTTAAGAGAGTCTGGCATGGGCCCGGTAAGAGGGTCACTAATAATGTTACGTTGCTGCTGAGAGGCTATGGGCTTCCTTAATGATAATGTCGATATTTATTTTGAGTGGAAAACGTCAGATCGGGGTGTTATTGTGCAGCTCCTCTTTTTGTTTAAAATGATCGTTGTGTCTTAACAGCTTTTGTTTGTTCCCCGTTTGTAAGTTTGTCCTCTGCACATTAAGTCCACACTTCTGAGAAAGTGTCACCCTGTTGCGCTGGTCTGTGACCACAGCAACCGCTGTTCAAACCTCACTGAGGTGCGACAGTTCATCTACAGGCATCCCACAAACATTCTATTGATGGTATAGCACACATCACGCGAATTAGAGTGGGGATCGGCCTAATTCTCTAATGTCCGATCCCGCCAATAATTCATATCGGAGCAGATATCTGAGCCTAGTATCAGATCGGTGCAGCCCTAATAAAAAGTCTCTGTACTTAGAATAACTGTGTGTTTGTGTGTGTATACATGTATGAAGTGCCTGCAGGATTCTTTGGGTAAACAAATAAACGAAGTATGTTTATTTAGATCCTGCTTTATAGATATTTTACTAAATAGTTCATAAAAGAAATGGCATCGTTTCTGTAACCTTGAAAAGAAAGAAAGACTCAGGTAGTGAACATTCTCAGACTCACTGTGATCTCACATTATCTTCCAGTTTGTGTATCAGAGCTTATTTTTTAAGGTTAAGATTTTTGTGGAGGAAGACAAGCGGGTCAACGTGCTCAGCTTTCAGGACACTTCTCAACATACACGCGTGCTGTGTGTGCTCATCTGCTATGTGATGCGCCGTAATGGTTATGTACGATTCAGTGGCCCTTGATGTCCAAGCATGCCATGTCAGTGCAACTCTGTCAGCTAAGCTCTAGCACCATCTTTTTTTATGACCCACTACTGTTTTACCTATGGATTTGCACAGTTCGTGCCCCTTTGAGAAGTGGATGTGAGAGTTTGTGGTTGGAGCTGTTTTCCTTGTCTTGACCGTTCAATTATGTCATTAACATGCATCTTCCTCATCAGCAGTTTTTCTGTTTGGGTTATAAACACATGGCATTATAGTGGCCAGTGTTCTGAGATGAGTTGAATGACTGCTTCGGATCTTTGTCCCCTGCAGCAAAAGCGTAAGCTGAGGATCTACATCTCCAACACTTGCACACCTGCCAAGCCAGAGGGGGAGGAGGCTGAGAAGGTTGCATCGTGGGAACTCAGAGTGGAGGGCAAACTCCTGGATGATGTAAGTAGTGTGTGCATATACATGAGCTTCAAACAGCAGCAGTTTGAAAAAGTTGACGGATCAGTGCATTGTTTACATGAAAACAAATCTGCTCCAGCATAGTTATAGGATGCATGTGGCCATTCTACTGAAATTTATTTCAGATGCTTATGTAAATATGTTTTGGTGATGAACGGTGGCTCGTTATTACAAGATATGCCAAAGAACATATGTCAGCATTGCCTCTTACTGTAACTCCTAGCTCCTCGGACCTGCAGAAATGGAGCTCAGTGTTGTTTCATGTCTGGCTTCAAAACCACCATCTTTTTGCTTCTTGAATTTCCTGTTCCAGCTTAAATGAAGTAGAGCCTACATGCTGGTAGGTGGCTAAATGTAACTGTCATTTGACTGCCAGACATGCTAATATGTTTTACAGTTGTACACGCTTAATTACCAGCAGGTCCAAGCCCTGACCATAAGGTCATCTGGAGTAGCTGACCCAGGCAGGTAGCAGAAGTGTTTCAGTTGGTCTGATGTCTGGGTTAGGCTAAGGCTAACCCCAATAGACTGCAGAAGGCATGTTCATTTCAAACTGTGACTGAAACTTCCCTGACTTGCCCCCTTTTTAGCATGGTTCACTTCGTTTGTATGTCACGTATGGCTTTCCCGCCATAGTATATAAGACGAAACTCATACGTTAGTAACAATTTCAGTTAGTATACCAGACGAACCGTGACACTGCCCAGCAGTAATCCAGGTAGATTTAGTCCTAGTTTGGACAGTTTCTGAATGTTTATGTGTTGCCATGGGCAGATATTAATATATATTCTTAAACAACAGTTCGTAGAATAGTCAAGTATAAAATAATTGTCAGCTGCAGCTAGAGTTAGTCAGCATAATGGTGATAAAATTTACACTGTATTTAAAAATATTATTTTAAACATATTTAACGTGGCACAGTGGGTAGTGGGTTTGATTTCCCAGCTGGGGTGCCCAGGGTCCTTTATTTATGGAGTTTACATGTTCTTTGTCTGTGTGGGTTCCCTCCTACAGTCCAAAGACATGCAGTCAGATGAATTGGAGGTGCTAAATTGCTCCCCTAGGTGTGTGTGTCTGTCTGTGTGTCTGTCTGTGTGTGACTGTCTGTGTGTGAGACTGACTGTCTGTGTGTGACTGTGTGTGACTGTGTGTGACTGTCTGTGTGAGACTGACTGTGTGTGTGACTGTGTGTGTGACTGACTGTGTGTACTGACTGTGTGTGTGACTGTGTGTGTGTGTGACTGTGTGTGTGTGAGACTGACTGTGTGTGTGACTGTCTGTGTGAGACTGACTGTGTGTGACTGTGTGTGTGTACTGACTGTGTGTGTGTGAGACTGACTGTGTGTGTGTGACTGTGTGTGTGTGACTGTGTGTGTGTGTGAGACTGACTGTGTGTGTGACTGTGTGTGTGACTGTGTGTGTGTGACTGACTGTGTGTGTGACTGTGTGTGTGTGACTGACTGTGTGTACTGACTGTGTGTGTGTGACTGTCTGTGTGTGACTGTCTATGTGTGACTGTCTATGTGTGACTGTGTGTGTGACTGTCTATGTGTGACTGACTGTGTGTGTGACTGTGTGTGTGTGACTGTGTGTGTGTGACTGTGTGTGTGTGACTGACTGTGTGTACTGACTGTGTGTGTGTGACTGTCTGTGTGTGACTGTCTATGTGTGTGTGACTCTGTGTCTGACTGTGTGTGACTCTGTGTGTGACTCTATGTGTGACTCTGTGTGTGACTGTCTTTGTGTCTTCCCTGGTAGCCTGTCCAGGGTGTTTCCTGCCTTCTGCCAAGTAAGCTCTGGGATGGGCTTCAGTACCCCTGGTTTAGAAGATGAATGAATGAATTAAGATTCAACACACAAACAACAGATATTAGCTCAGCAGCTGCTGAGAGCTCCGCTCACCACAGAGCACATCTGATTGGTGTTTTCAGATGTCCTGTAAATGGGAGGCTCATCTTAGCACCAGTTTGCTGGAACCAAGCCTGTGATGTGGTGTGTGGTGTATTTGGCCAGCTAACAGCCAACAGACCCAAACACAGTTTTGATTTTGGCTTTCAGTCACTCCAATACCAGCCTCCTCTCATTTTTTTAATTATTATCATCCACCCTTACAGAAGAGAAGCCTGTACTGTGGCGTGTGGCACTGTATGACTTTGTAGCCTCCACACTGAGCTCCAAATCCATGTTTAACTTCACTTAGCCAGCACCTCAGTGCCAGTTACTCAACTTGTATGTTGGTGGGTTGATTAGCCAGATCCAAACAACTTTTGTAGAGTGCTGGGAGCTGTTATGAAGCGAGCTCAGCTAAAACTAAGCAGCTCCTCTTTCCTAGTTAGCAGCAATGTCATCAGTTCTTAGGCACTTGGTGCACTTGGTGACCACATAAGCTAAACAATCATTATTGAATTATTTTTTAGTTTGGAAGTCCTGCAGGATAAGATGGCAACAAGCCACTTCTAAGTAGTGCCATGTACCGCAGTGATGTATGGAGACAATTTGAAGGTATTAAAAAGGGGGAACCATCCCAGCCCTTGTTGCAGCCCCCGACTACATCCAGCCTGATTGTCCGTAACAGCCCAACATCTGTTACACTGTGTTCCAAATATAGCACCGAATGTCAAACAACAGCTTGTGAAGTCTTAGCTCCAGCGAAGCAGCCATCTTCACTTTAACAGCTCTGCCCAGCAGAGGTGCACCATCAAGTAGCGAGAGTCTGCTGGGACAGGGGTCTTTTCTGGGATTCTTTGGCCGCTGAGGCCCCCAGCTTGTGTCGAAGGCTCATGTCCTTGCTGAACTCTCTCAAACCAGATGTGCTTTCAGGCTTTTCCCATGATTCCCTCCAAGCAGTGGCGTAATTTTCAGAGGGGTGCAGAGGAGAGGCCTGAAAAAGGGAATTGAAACGGCTGCATAAAGACATAAGGTCCTCACAGGCTTTGACCAACAGAGAGAGACTGATTGAGCTGCTGCCACATGAAAGGAGGAAATGCTTTTTCTCTTTTCCCTCTCTCTCTCGCTCTTTCTTTCTCGCTCTCTTTTCTGCCTCAGTGGTTGAGGCGTGCGTGGGATGGGGGAGTGCTGTGGAGAGAGAGAGAGAAGCTTGCACAAGTGGTGGGAGGGCTGTGTATTTGGAGTGTCTGTGTGCGTGTGTTTAATCCCCAATGTACAAATGTGGTCAGCGCTAAACAATGCAGCATCAATCAACTACATAGAAAGTAGAAGCAACAACAATTAACATTTTTCTGTCTGTCTTTCTTCTGTTTATCTGTCATTAGCCTGGGAAACAGAAGAGGAAGTTCTCATCTTTCTTCAAAAGCTTGGTCATCGAGCTGGACAAGGAACTCTATGGTCCAGACAATCATTTGGTGGAGGTAAAGACTCCGGACATCTTCAGATTAAGGCTTTTTCGGAACAGTTAACTGGGGGAATGTTAGTTAAAGGGCACACACCCTACATTTTTCATTATTTTCATTTCCAACTTTAAGCTGGAGTAGGTGAATTTGTAGAAACAGGAAGTATAAAAAAAAAAGTCCCTAGTTTCAGCCCTCTCTCTAAAGCCACTCAAACACATGATTGTGCACAGTCTAACTAGTCCTAACAAAGTGCGATGAAAAGAGCTGCACCATTCACAGCCAGTTCAGACTAACAAAAGATAAATACTCTTAATGTGGGCTATTTTGTCAAGAAAGTCACAGGTCTCGTCCATGCTCTGCTTTATATCCAAACACGTCAAAGAGCACAGCAAAAATACAGGCGCACTCTCTGCTGGAAACCAAACCCAGAACGCACCCATATTCAGGATCTTCTACATCAGGGTCCTTGTAGAAGTGAAGCTGATACAGTCGGACATTCCTTTACTTTTAGAGCACTGCCCTGCATGGTGGAGATGCCCCAATACCATCAAACAGGCACAACTCAGAGCTACAATGCAGACAGATCACATACGAGATTAACACAGCTAGCTCGTCTACACCTAGCTGTATGATGTGTAAGCACTAATACAGTTACACATGCAGAGGACAGGTGGTGAGGTTGGTAGATAGACAGGTAGGCCATCAAGTCTTTTCATTCGGTCAGGACTAAATGATCGGATGTGGGTTTTTACAGGTCTGTGGCCTCCACAAATAACATGATTTTCCTTTTTCTGGTCAGTGCCTTTGATTAATTGGTTGGTAACAGGATGTAAAGACTACTTCAAGAACTAGAATAAAATGTATCTATAACAAACGACCTGCTTCAGCTTTAAAACATTCAAGGGGTATAGCTATAACCAAAAACATTAAATTCAACATTTACATTTTTACATCTTTTTTTAATTAGAATTAAACAGGCTGTGCCTTTAAGATTGATATATGCAAATGATCTCTCTTCTGGTTGGCTGGAGCATATCATGCATCATTAAACAACGGGAATCCCACTTGAATAACCCGTTCTAACTTAAACAGGAAGGGTGAGATACAAAGCATTTGAGGCAAGGCAGTTTAAAACTTAAATAGTGTTTACATATAAAATATATATGTCTGTTGTTTAAAGTGACTCTGTTCAGAGTTTCACGGTACAGTGGTATTAGTCCAGAGTGTCACAGTACAGTGGTATTAGTCCAGAGTGTCACAGTACAGTGGTTTTGGTGAAAAGCCCACAGCTTGTTCAGGAACCTGACGGCCTGTGAGCAGAAACTGTTCATTAGCCTGTTTGTTCTGGCCTGGATGCTGCGGTACCTCCTGCACAATGGCAGTAAGATGAACGGGCTGTGTGTGTGCTGTGTGGCTACTCTCCCACTGGATCTTATGGATTCTTCTCAGGCAGCGTGACTGTTAGATATTCTGGAAGTCTGGAAGTTTGCTGCCTGTGATGGATTCAGCTGTCCTCACCACTCTCTTCAGGGCTTTGCGGTCGTATGTTAGAGAACCAAGGGTGTTAAAAAATCGAAGGAAAGACAGAGGTTGCAGAAAACAATGTGGGCCCCTGACACACTAGTGCTCCCCTACAGTCATGTTCTGATGTCCTCTGATATTGTGTGAACAGCAGTGTGAAAGGATACGTGCGTTTGTCATCATGCTGTTGTTCAAGGTGACGAAAGATGAGAAGACAATATACTGTAACATAGATGCAGTCACAGAAGACATGGATGTACGACAGTACTCTTCCAGTAGCCGTCAGATTTGATCATGAACACGATCTGTCCTTGGGGTAAAACCTGATTAAAATTTAAATATCATGAACAGCAGCAGCTGCTTCTGAGCATCAGGTGAAGTAGCAGGTTCCTACTGTGGCATGTTTATAGTCTGTTTGTGTGACTGGATCGTATGAGAGGTGTTGGGACTCTCACTGTGAGATTGTTTGTGCAGTACGACTGGATCATTGGATGGACTTGTTTGTTGAGTGGATGTATGTGTTTGTTTGGGTTTCAGTGGCACAGGATGCCCACCACTCAGGAGACAGATGGCTTTCAGGTGAAGAGACCTGGTGACGTCAGTGTGAAATGCACCCTTCTGCTTATGCTGGACCACCAGGTAAAATCCGTCCCCCACTTATCCCCTGACCTATAGTCTTCATATATATATATATATATAATGTATACCTATACATAATATATACAACTGTGTCTATAATCAAACCCTTCGCTTCTTTACTGAGGGCTTCAGTAACTCTGGAGGGTAATGGGTATACGTCATGTGAGAAAAGGGCATTAACTGGTCACCTTTTATCAGAATGTTTAGACGAAATAGGTTAGCACTAAAGGTGCTTCGAAAGCAGAACTTCTGTTTTTGCTGCTTGTTACTGTCCGTTATAACCAATATCTTCGTCCTTGGTACATTAAATGCCTGCAGCCCAGTACAATAGCTCGTTTGCAGTCCAGTGATTCCAGCAACGTACAAAATGCAGATGGAGGGATGAAAGTAAACAGCAGAATGCACTATATGAAGACGAGGAGCCTGTATTACGCTAGTTTAGATGATGGACAGAAAATCACAACGTATGCAGGATGTAATTCTATTTTTTTTACTGAACTAAAAGATAAATTGTTATTATGGCAGCAGATATAAGAACCTTCTTCTCCATACAGCCTTTCTTTTCTACACAAGTATTGAGGCATGTGGTGTCTCTCCACCTTAATGAAAGGCGCGTTTACTTGTAGGTTTACGGTATTTTTAAGTTACAGTCTGACTCCTGCTGCACGATTTAAGGTGGAACAGGAAAACTGGCAATAAGAAGCTGACTTCAGCCCTGTGGGATTGGGAGGAGCAGACCATTGTATTGTCCATGGTTAATCTGAGTGTGCGCTGGTGAAAGATTTCAAAGAATAGCTACAAGCAACATCGCTAATGCTTAAATCACCACTGTCATTTAAATTAGAACAAGAAACTGGTGAACAGGAAATTGACTTCAGCCTTGTTCTGACTGCAGATGAAGGTTTGCAAGCCATTGTTGCTGGTGTTTTCTCTCAATTTCCCAGTCATCAATTGTTCTCCTTACAGTTTTTGCAGGCCATGTGATAATGCTACTTATGTAGAAAACTGATTCCTCCATCTTGCAGTTTGCAGCAGAGTATGGCAGTGATGTGATGTAATTTGCAAACAACTTATAGGTTATTTAAAAGAGAAAAGAAGAGAAACTAAAAGAGAATAAATAAATCTAAATATTTAAATACTAAAAGATAAAGAAACAAAAGAATAAAAAAAGAAAAAAAAAGAGAAAAGTGTTGGAGAGAATAAATACATTTAAAATATATTTAAAAAAATAAATAAATAAATAAAAGGAAGGGAAAAAATAGAATGGAAAGAAAGGAAAAGAATGTGGGGGGCCGAGGGGCCACTGCTAGCTTTTAAATCTGTTGATCATCTCAGGATGTTTTAGCTGTACGATCAGTTCTCTCTGCCTCTCTATTTGTCCCAGCCACCGCAGTACAAGTTGGACCCACGGCTGGCCCGGCTCCTGGGGGTCCACACCCAGACCAGATCAAGCATCATGCAGGCGCTTTGGCTCTACATCAAGAACAACAAGCTGCAAGACTGCCACGAAAAGGAATACATCAACTGCAACCGCTACTTCAGACAGGTAGATTTGGGGAATTTACTGCCAGCCCATCTTCACATTCTTTAATGGAAGGATTTATCTTGACTCAAATCTGTTATCAATCAGCTAAAACACGTTTGGTGCCTAAAGTATGTTTCTTTAGTTTTCCAGTACATCAACAAAGATTAATATCGATAAAGGTGTTAACTAATCTCACATCAGACTGACTCGTGGGTTTTATATGAGCTACTGTTATCTACACGGATGATCTTGAAGCCTGACTCATGCAGGCAGTTAAAGGCATGCACGTAAAGATGTAGGCATGCAGCTACCGTAAGGCTTACTACATTTCACGTTAGCTAAATTAGCAAAAGGAAAAGCAATATCTGGGCTGCAGACGCAGAAAACAATTGTATTTATATATTTCAGTGTTTTTGCTGGCGTGAGCTATTGTGTGGTTGGGTGTCATTTTGAAAAGACGGCCTTGCACAACCTGCAATTCATCGCTTAGCCACTATTCATTATGACTCAGAAAACAAACAGGGTTAAGACCCTGCAAGTTGCTTACATCCAGAACCCTGCATTATGAATTCATTGAGTTCCTTGTTTGTAAAGCAGCTGTTGTAGCTGTTCCACTCCAGTGATGGGGAAACCTAAGCGTACAGTTATTGCAGTATCGGTTTATGCGGGTAAATGGGATCAGTTTATTTAAAAGCTAGGCTGCAGATGAGAAAGGTGAGTTCTCAGTAGTATTATCCTATCAACAGTCCTCGTTTGGACTGCACAAGGAGACCGTTTGTCATGTCATCACAAAATCTGATGGAGAAAATCTGTTAATGTTTGTAAACCTGCAACCGAAACAGTGATGTGAATGATGTAACATGGAAGCAAACCATTCATTTAATTACCAGTAATGTTGGTGATGTTGGATGAGGGAGGCGGGTGCGCTCTACCCTTCTAAGCCAGTGTAGCTGGAAGAAAAAGTAAGTAAACGCTTTAAAATGACCTGTATTTCTGCACTAATACAGTGCGGACTGGCTGTTATGCAAGTCACAATTACAGGCACATACAGGCTAACTAAACTTATCACACACACTGACACACACAGTTGTACGTTTCATGTCTCTTATTGAACACATTGAGTAACATCCACAGTGCAGGCTAGAAACAGCCACCAAATATTTCATCTCACTGCATATTAAATTTGCAATGAAGATTTTTAGACCATTCGTCCCTACAAATGTGTTTCAGCGTTGTTGTTTTTTTTTTTCATTAATATTACTAGGATGTCTTGCTTGCACAGCCCTCTTCAGGTCATCCCACAGTATCTCCATGGGGTTAAGGTCAGGACACTGACGTGGTCACTGCAAAACACAGATTTAAAAAAATTCCCCTCTTATTTATGGTTCCTTCAGTGATTGCAAGGGGTTCGGTCCCTAAAGCAGTGAAGTAGACCCAGATCATGATACTCCCTCCACCATGCTTCACAGTTGGGATGTTTTTTTTTGTTTGTTTTTTTTTTTATTTCCCTCCAAACACAGCACTGTGCATATCTGCTAAAGAGCTCCAGTTTTGTCTCATCTATTCATAGAACATTTTCCCTGAGGTACTGTGGAACTTCCAGGTGGTCTTGGGCAAACTTGAGATGGGGCGCAAACAGCAGCATCCATCTTGGTGTGCATCGAGTCACCAAGTTTGTCGAGTCTCCCGTAGGTCTTTTGCTGTTAACCCTGCGTTCCTTCTCACCTCTCTTAGGATCGCCCACTGTGCTCTTGGAGTGATCTTACTAGGAAATCCACTCCTGGGGAGACTAGCAACAGCCCTGGGTTTTCTCCATTTGTAGACAGTTTGTTTACCTGTGGATTGATGGACACCCAGGTCTTTAGCAACGCTTTTCTAGGGTTTTCCAGCTTTGTGCATTTCTCTAACACATCTTCTGAGGTCTTCTGGTTCACACTGACCTTTCGTGAGAGGAACAGATTTGTCAGTGAGCAAGCTTTGGGTGCTGCCTTTTATTTAATGGGGAAAGCAGCTGTGAGTCCCACACATCCAATCTCCATTCCTTAACTCAAGCACTTTTTGCCATTTAGCTCTTGGAGACGCCATTAACACAGAGGGTTACTTACTCTGCTAGCCTGCGCTGTGGATGTTACTGTGCTCAGAAAAAGGGTATCTAAAGTACAACTGTTTGTGTTATTAGTTTAGTTTAGTTCAATGATCCTTATGACTGGAACAAACTTCAGTGATGTAGCGGCCTAGATATGCAGCCCACCTAGACCGCAGCCTAGATTTTGGAAAGCAGCCACCATCTGTTAGAATTTAGCACGTTCTATGACTACGGCCACTCTGGACATAATGCATTTGTTAATCTGGTTGTCCTGTGTGCCTGTGCAGATTTTTGCCTGCCCTAGGATGAGGTTTTCTGAAATCCCCATGAAGCTGGCCGGGCTCCTGCAGCACCCCGACCCCATCGTCATCAACCACATCATCAGGTGTGTCCGTGTGACTGTATGCTTGTGTGTGTGTGTGACTAAACTGCACAGATACGTTTTTTTATTAACCTTAATGTGACACTGAATATGTGCCATATGCAGTCTTAGATTGGATGCGTATGTGATTTTTGCCCATGCAACCCTTATTCAGAATCAGAATTAAAGGGGGTTTATTAACTGTGCATGCACAATCAAACAGTGAAAATGCAAAAGCAAGGTGTCTGACCTTCCTTGCCTTCATCTTGCTGGAATAACGAACAGCTGTTCAAGACGAAGCCTTCTCCTGATTAGTTTGTTGTTCATGACGCACGCAGTTCACTCATGTGACATTACTGATTAGAATGTGTGAATGTGGTTTTCTCAGCACAGACTTGTTTAAATTACTGAGAAAGCTGAATGACTTGTCTACACGGATGGAAACTATTAAGTTAGAAAGCACTGAGGACTGTAATGTGAATGTAGCTTTTGGGGCGGGATTATTGCCGGTAGTCACGATTCGCTTTGTTAATGGTGCTTGTGATGTTTACTCATGTACCTGTGAAGTGGGCACAACGTAACTGACGACATCTATTATGAAAAAATCTCTTATTATTATTTCATATTTTTAGGTTTTTTTTTCCCGTCATTTACAAAAAACACTATATTATGCTCATCAAGGTTCCTAATCCGTTTCACACTCCGCCCTTTAAGGGTTAAATATATTTGCAACCCCCACTTTGATATCCCACCTGCCCTTCCAGCCCCACCTACCCACGCCAGTATACCTGTTAAAGTACAGCAAGTCTGTAATTCTTAGCTAGCACTTCACTACAAATCATAATCATTCGATTGGTAGGCAAGACCGCCCCTTACTAAAAAAGCTCACCCAGTAGAAATCATAGCCCATATTAGCTCACTAAGCACGGTTGTAAGTCGCTCTGGATAAGAGCGTCTGCTAAATGCCTTAAATGTAAATGTAGCTTTACCTGTTTTAAAGGTGGAGCCATTTAAAGGTGTATAGTTTCATATTTTCATAATAACAAGATAATTGTTTGATGAGAGAGGCGTCTTATAGGACCTGTCCCACGACCCCCAGGGAATCACATCAAGAGGATAAGAATCTTGCTGTATACCATACATGCAATGTACAAAGTCATTCTGACGTATTGCAATGCACTACAGGTAGCTTAACAGGCAGTATGATGTCTGTTGTGTCATAGACAGTGTAGTGACTGTAGTGGCCCCCTGCTGAGCCGGTCCACTTAGCATCATAGAGGCTGTGCCATTAGCTGAAATCACTCACTTGGCCATCTTCGTTGCTTGCATGAATATAAGCAAATATATAAAGACACTTTTTACACTATAAAGTGTAGCATGAGTGGAAGAATCGCTTACAGAGGAGACCGTTTTGACAAGGTACAGCCATTTAGCAGCAGTTAGCTAGCTTGCTAGCTAACCAAACGCTGGCTAGCTTTACTACTGTCACTTTATAAAATAAGATCTTAAATAAAATAAACTATATACATAACCAGTCATATCAGTAGCTAAACTATACCCCATTTCAAACTAGCTTAGATGGCGCCCAGGGTTACAAGCTTGGCAAACTTTGAAAGATGGTGGTGGCAAAGAGGGCGAGACCCAGACTATCGGAAATGTAGGAGTCTGGACCCACGTAAGGAACAGGAATGCGAAGGAGTCTGTTTCAGTGCTCCATTGCAGAGGCACAGAGAAACAAGTCTCCTGCTAATTCAATGATCACGTTAACCAATTATAGAAAATAAAATTATCAGGGTTTGATTTCTTGGCACTTACTGTGTGTCTCTGCTGTTGGCTGCGGACAGCGTGGACCCCAACGACCAGAAGAAGACGGCCTGCTTCGACATTGACGTAGAAGTGGACGACCCACTGAAGAGCCAGATGACCAGCTTCCTGTCCTCTACCACCAACCAGCAGGAAATCGCAGCCTTGGAGATGAAGGTGCGTGTGCGCTCATGAGAAAGTGGGTTTGTTTGGAAGGGGAATCGCACACTTGTAATCTGAAAATCTTTCTGTATATGCTCGGCCTGTCAAACACTTGGGAACACCTAGCTTTTCCGAATGTTTTTAATACGATCGAGCATGTTTTCATTCGACGGTTTGCAGTAACCTAAACGAAAAGGCTGACCGGGTTTATTTAGAGGAAAACAATGTTGCCGCCAATACTCATTCATTTTATCCCCTCGTCGTGACGTCAGCACTCAAACCACCTTTGGATCATAATAGTTTCAATATGTTGGTTTAACAGCAGCTTAGGCGAGAAAGCTTTAGCATGCTGTAGAGGCAAAAACTTGAACCATGCATGCATAAACAGTTTTTGAATGCAGGCAGTTTTGAAGCGCAGTTTTGTTACAACATATAGGTTTCTGTTTCTCATCAGATTCACGAGACCATCGAGTCCATAAACCAACTGAAGACCCAGAGAGACTTTATGCTGAGCTTCAGCAACAACCCCCAGGACTTCATCCAGGACTGGCTCAAGTCTCAAAGCCGAGACCTCAAGGTACCTTCCCTTCAGAATGACAGTGGGGCTGAAGTATTTGCCCTAAGTGGTTAAATGTGCCTCCAAAAATGTTCTCAGGCGGGGGAGACTATTGCTGGATTCCATTAAAAACTCATTCAGGCTGGTGACGGGTCCAATCGCATCACAAGAGGCGAGAGGCATTACAGGACCCTTGTTTGAGACAGAGAGGGAGAGCAAGAGAGAGAGGAGGAGGACTTGGCGTGGTTGTTCCGCTTGACCTTTGTGTGTCTGCTTTGTGTTTGTTTGAAACAGCTGATGACGGACACTGCCGGGAACCCTGAGGAGGAGAGGAGGAGCGAGTTCTACCAGGCTCCCTGGGTCCAGGAGGCTGTGGGTCGTTACGTATTTTCTAAGGTATGTGTTGGAAATGGTTCCCTATGTATGTTGGAACCCAGATTGCCCACTGATCCCCAGTCTTGACTTGAGAAAGCAGAAACATGTTCTTGTAGCTCAGTTGGCAACTTAACATGACAGTTCAGTGGAAATCTGATTTATGTAGTTGTCCTCCTAAACCCAAGGCATGTTTACAGTTGGTTTCTTGTTTTTGCTCAGAGCTATGATGCTTATGTAGCTAACAAGTCATAGAGGTCTAAGCCCGACCGTGTAACTCTGAGCAAACTGCATGTCAGAATCATCACACAGTCCCACAACTCAATTGTTAAAGCCGGAGTTTATGGTTCTGGTGAACAAATCAGCTCAACAGTAATACGAATTTAGTGCTTCTTCCTTCAGAGACTCCGCCCCACATAGTCATGGATGCGCATTCTGAAGGCAGACATTCTGCCACCCCTGCTTCTTGTTCAGCTCCATGCTGGTGCCTCAGTCTACCTGTCAAGCCCCTTGTCACTTTCCCAGTCTTGCTTAAATGGAACCTCACCTCACAGCTCTTCACCTTGTCTGATCTAAGAACCTCTTTCCCAGTCTTTGTTCTTCTAATCTTCTCCTCTTTGGCCACCTTGTCTCCTTCTTGTTCAGCACAGAACCTTTCCCCTCCCCCCCCGTTACTGATTGGTGGGAAGAGTGTTGTGACACTCTGGCTGAGCCACTTTGATGGGTTCCCGTGTACAAATACAGGGCTGTGTACCAACACTGCCCATCTAACAGAGCGAACTGCTGGTGGATAGTGAGGAGATATTCACCAGGGTTTCTTTTTGAGCAGACTGAACTACAGAGACAGTCCAGAAGGCCCCAGTCAGCTGCGAGGTGTCAGAATAAGCATTATGCATCAGCAAGACGAGCCTTCGTTTACCGGTGCTAAGACGGTGTCCCCTACCTCGTCTGTAGTCTTCACTTTCAGAATGTCAGTGTTACTGGTTTCATGCTTTGTATTTGTGGTTCACAGGTCCAGCAGAGAAGACAGGAGCTGGAGCAGGTACTGGGCATTCGCCTCACCTAACCCTCAGAGGCTGCGGGTAGGGAACCCCTCAGTGCTCGTCTTAGTTTGGCCACAGGATAAGATGGAGGGAAGGTGCTCAGTCCTAGCTAACTGCTATTAATTCAAGAATGCAGACGGGCACTTCTCTTCGGGCCTTAGGAAAGGGGTTCGGCCGTGTGGCAAAGGAAGCCCAGCGCTGTGACAGAACGGCTCAACTGGAACGTCTTTTTTTGTTTATTTTTTTAGATTCCATACATATCTCCTTCAGTTTAAAGTGCAACATTGTGCACGCATCCTTAATTCTACATGTGATTTTATTTTTCTGGTCCGGGATGTCGGACGGCGATTCATTACTTTGCTGGCGTTCGCTCTTTTATGCTTTTTTGAAGCGTTTGGTATTTCTTATCAAGCTTGCCTAGCAGCTCTGCAATGCCACAACTGCCTATTCTTTCTTTAGTAGTTTTACCTGCAGGATTCAGCTGTGTACTATGGTAGTAGCTAGAACAGTGAGTTTTATAGAAGAAGTAGACTTCGATATAGATGCAGAAATCCAATCACCGTCTGACTCAGGAAGATGATGCTGATCTGCGCTGAAGAGCCATGTTCCTGTCCATTCAAGCCCGACGAACACGCCGGCTGTTTTGCTTCAGACGATTCGAGGCTCCCCCTCCCATTTTCTCCTCCAGTGTTTACAGACTGTTTTGTGTTGTTAGGGTGTTTTACTGTGACTGTGCCAGACCTTGCTGTGAGTGAAGGCAGCTAGAGAGCGTTCTGCGTGTTAGTAACAGTGGGTAGGACCATAAGCCATTTGAATGACTTCTCAGCTTTGGATTTCCTAAGAAATTCTGATTTCTTCACTCTTCTTAAATGAGTAGTTTGGCGAGTTTATGCTATTTCCCTCTTCACCTCAAATGAGGTTGACAAGCCAAGACATGTTTGAGGTCTGAAGTTTGCTTCCTTAGTTTTGTGCTAGAGCTACAAGGCTAATGTAGCGAAGTAATGGAAGCTTATTCCCCAACAATTAGCAATTAATTTACATATATATATATATATATATATATATATATATATATATATATATATATATATATATATATATATATATATATATATATACTTCAAATCAACAGAACTTTATTTGAACAGGGCTTATAAAACATACAACCGCAGATCACACATTGATTATGATGATGTAGCAGATTAAAGGGAAACGTTTGCATCAGTATACAAAGTAAACAAAGTCGTTCCGAGTGGTTTTGGTGTGAAATGCTCCGTTCTAGAGGACCTTGCTGAGAATTATTCACTGTGGTGGTGAATGGAACCAGACGTCCATCTCCAAAAGCTCCCTCACAGAGAGTTATAACATGAAATGGTTATGAACACACTGCCTGATGACTGAGGCGCTGTTTATAACAGATTTATGGAAACGTTTAGGTCTAAAATGCTTTTGGTCTTATTTCCATCTGCTCAGTAGTGGGATACATAAAGGCTGCATGCTGTCCTAATAGTCCCTGACTTTTTTTTCCCCCAGATTTATCACTGTTTTACCCTCATCAGCATTCCATATTCAAACTCAGAGGACACGTGTAGGTTCACTGATGGCGTAGATAGCCAGTGAAATGGCTATGTCTGTGGTGCAGTGAGGAAACCAGTATGCCTGCCTGCAAATGAACCCGTTCACCAGTTTACACCAAACCACTCTGAATGACTTATTTCTCAACCACTGAATTAACCAGCCACGAAGCCTCGCTGGTGTTCCCCTTTAACAGAGATCGAGGTGGAGTGCATGATCAGGCTGGACAGTATGTTAGTGTGATAGTCGATATCACAGGGAGCTGAACTGGGAGCTCTCTGAACAGTCACAGTGTGCCGTGATCGTGCTGACCAATCACAACTCCTGGTGAATTGTTATTTAATGGATCAAGATCCCAGCAAGCCCTCACCAGTCTTTAAACTTCTCACATCATTGATTTATACCGAGTTTAATACGGAAAATAAATTCTGAATATGTTGCCGAAGTTTTGCAGTGCTGTCCACACCGTGCAGCTACATTAGCATTATGGCTTCAGTGTGAAGCAGAAGAAGCCAGCATCCCCAGCCTGTCCCAGCTGATCCGCTACGTCCGAGGAAAGGTTCGGTCGTGTACATGTGCAGGTTAAAGCCATATATTCCCGTTTTCTTCTATATGAATGCATATTTGTGCTTTTGACATTCCGAACAGCAGTTATAGGCGTCGCTCTGGGTTAAGAGATCAGGTAGTTTTGTTTGTTTTGTTGTTGTTGTTGTTGTTGTCGTGGTTTTTGGAATGACACGCGCACTTAGTCGTTCTGAAAAAAATAGTTTGGCAAGTACTTTTAAATCCCGACCTGTGAGATTATTATTGATATATATTTTTTTGTGTAACTGAAAGTATTGAGGACGAGCCATCGTCGAGCTGAATTTCAGTGTGCTCTTGGACATTTATAGCCGGTTGAGTGGGGTTATGGATTTTTGTAAAGAAAGGAAATGCATGTTCTGATTTTTTTTTTTTTTTTTAGTTTTTATATCAACCAAATGCTTTTGACTTTTTATACTTTTTTACTGGGCAGATCTGTTGGTATATTTTGTACAATAAAGTTTTCTGCTCACACAAACACTCTGGTTTGAGTCTTTTTTATTTCATTCGTTCAGATTGACCTGACACATCCATACTTTGTCCGTAAATGCCTATTAGCTGAGCTATCATTGTTAGAATGATGGCAGACTACACAGTCGAGTCCCATTCTTACAATATCCAGAGTAACTCCAGACAGCAGCTAGACGGGCTGGGACTGACTCAGTAAGGTCCTGGTAGGTTGTCACAGGTAGCTTAAGCCGTGCTGACTGCAGTCTGTCCCGCGGGAGCCGTGCTGACTGCAGTCTGTCCCAGTGGAGCCGTGCTGACTGCAGTCTGTCCCAGTGGAGCCGTGCTGACTGCAGTCTGTCCCACTGGAGCCGTGCTGACTGCAGTCTGTCCCGCTGGAGCCGTGCTGACTGCAGTCTGTCCCGCTGGAGCCGTGCTGACTGCAGTCTGTCCCTCTGGAGCCGTGCTGACTGCAGTCTGTCCCGCTGGAGCCGTGCTGACTGCACTCTGTTTCCTGGAGCCGTGCTGAGTGCAGTCTGTCCCAGTGGAGCCGTGCTGACTGCAGTCTGTCCCGCTGGAGCCGTGCTGACTGCAGTCTGTCCCGCGGGAGCCGTGCTGACTGCAGTCTGTCCCGCGGGAGCCGTGCTGACTGCAGTCTGTCCCACTGGAGCCGTGCTGACTGCAGTCTGTCCCACTGGAGCCGTGCTGACTGCAGTCTGTCCCGCTGGAGCCGTGCTGACTGCAGTCTGTCCCGCTGGAGCCGTGCTGACTGCAGTCTGTCCCGCGGGAGCCGTGCTGACTGCAGTCTGTCCCTCTGGAGCCGTGCTGACTGCAGTCTGTCCCACTGGAGCCGTGCTGACTGCAGTCTGTCCCTCTGGAGCCGTGCTGACTGCAGTCTGTCCCGCTGGAGCCGTGCTGAGTGCAGTCTGTCCCGCTGGAGCCGTGCTGCCTGCACTCTGTCCCTCTGGAGCCGTGCTGACTGCAGTCTGTCCTTCTGGAGCCGTGCTGACTGCAGTCTGTCCCTCTGGAGCCGTGCTGACTGCAGTCTGTCCTTCTGGAGCCGTGCTGACTGCAGTCTGTCCCGCTGGAGCCGTGCTGACTGCAGTCTGTCCCAGTGGAGCCGTGCTGACTGCAGTCTGTCCCGCTGGAGCCGTGCTGACTGCAGTGTCCCGCTGATGAAGGACTAGAGGATGACCAACCCTGCACTGTGCAGCAGCAGATGAGCTATCGTCTCTGACTGTCCATCTACAAGGTGGACCAGCAAGGTAGGAGTGTCTAATAGAGTGGACAGTGAGTGGACACAGTGTCTCAACACTCCAGCAGCACTGCTGTGTCTGATCCACTCACACCAGCACCACACACACTAACACCACCACCACGTCAGGGTCACTGCAGTGCCGAGAATGACCCACAGAGCCGTATGGGAAGGAAGGTCTCCCTGTGTGCTGCTGTCTGACCGAACAGGCCTGTCCTGTTATACCTGTGTGTCTCCTCTCAGCTTACAGCTTCGTCCAGGAGTGCCGGCTTGCTGGGCTCGGCATGCGAAACTGTTTACATAAGGGCAGGCTTGAACAGAGTCGCCTCACTGCTCAGACATGTAGGTGGACAGAGAGCACCTTAGACTGCTGCTCACCATCCACAGAACAGCTGCACCCAGAAGGAGGTGTGGGAGTGCGGTGGTGTTGGGTAGGAAGGTAAAGGTGACCAGGATCAATAACTGATGATAGATTTAGACTGATATGATCAATATTTATTGAGCTACACATACAGAAGTCTGTCTCTCAGTATGGCGTCGGGCCGCCGTGTTTGCTAACCCAACACGCCAGACGTCTCGGTATGGAGCTGTAGAGGTTCCTAATGGAGTCCTGTGATATTCCGTCCCATGCAGCTTGAACATCCTCACACAGTTCCTGCAGATGGTGCGGTAGGGGTGGAGGTGGAGGGACACCAGGCCTTCTGGACGTGTGACAACAAACCGTCCATCTTGGTGCTGACCACGGGGCCTCCACACACGGATTCGTTGGGCGTCTCCACCAAGACTAAAGCGGGACTCGTCACTGAAGATGACCCGCTGCCATTCTCTCCATGACAGAGTCACTCCATGACAGTCTGGTACGACACCACTGCAGTGTTTGGTGACGGTGACGTGGTGTTAAGGACAGTCGTGGTAACGGTCTGTGTGCATGTAGTCCTGCGTGGTGCAGCCGTCTGCCAACGGTGCTGCACTAACGGTACTATATACATAGTGATTGAAAACTGAGCTAGAGTGGCGAAGGGCTCCAGTGGAGGGCGCCCTCGAGCTCCCGCAAAACTAGCATGGCTTTCAGAGCTGTGCTAAATACAAAACAAGTTTGTTTGGTTTCTAAAATCGCTTACGATTTGTTTTATATAATATTTATTTATTTATTTAGATTTTAATAACAAACGAATAAATAATTAATTAATTAGTTAATTAAGTTCGTTTTTATTTATTTAGCTATTTATTTATTTGTTTGTTTATTCATTTTTTATTAACACTTTGTTTATTTTTGTAATAATTAAAGTTTTATTATAATAAATTAATATTTGTGTATTATTTATTGGTGGTATATATTCATTATAATTAGTAGAATGATTCATTATATTAATTCTTTATTTAGCTGATTTTATTTATTTATTTATTCTTTGTTGATTCTTTGTTAAATTAATATTTAGGTAGATTATTGTTTATTTTTAAACATATTTTAGTAATTTAAATGAATTATGAATAAAAGTTATTTATTTATTTAGTTAATTAGTTATTTGTCAAATGGGAATGTGGGGTAACTTCGCGGGACACTTCACCTCCGGTCCAATAGGTGGCGCTAATGCATCTCACTTGGTTCTGCCAACCGCCATTACTGCAAACGAAGAAGACGAAGAAGAAGAGCTGCGCTTAAAATGGCGCTGGACGGACTGGACCATGTAAGTGCTGCTTATTTTAATAAAACTACACCCCTTACTGCTCGACCGGAGGACTTTTGGACCCATTTCACACTTTTTCTACGTGTATAGCCGATTCGAGGAGCAGTGAAGTGAACGAAAAGCGGCTGTCAGGTTTTCTGTTTTTGAGCCCGGACGCCGCTTTGCTGTCTCATTGTTAGCTGGTAGGCTAACAGCTGCGTTGTTATGAACGGTAGTCGGCTAATGCTAACGGAGCAGCTATGTCCCAAACCCCGTTAAATGTGTTATATTTAGTATGTTATCCTCTTAACGAAGTACTGTATTAGCTACTGACGCTGACCTTGGTTATAATGGTTTGGGTTTAAGACTGGTTTTATCAGTTTGCCTCAGATTACGAGGCTGAAATTCATATTAGTCGGCTATTCGAATTCGCCGTTCCACCTTAAATGGTGCAGCAGTTACACTCGAATATACACTCGCAAATTCGAATATGACCCCACTTCTGCTCAGGCTGCTCATTTAGACAGTTGTGACTTTTTCTAAAAAGTATTTTTATACCTTCCACTTTTAGTTTATCGATGCTAGCCTTTCAGTTACATTAGCTAGCCCGCTAGCTCTCCTGCTGTCTCCTCATGCCTGGTATGACTTGTTGTGGTTCGAGCTAGTTTCACCTTTCTGTCTTCTCATACTGCTGTTTTTATCCTGATGCTCATCAGATGGAGTTGGAGGAGAGCAAGGGCGGCACTGGCCTCCGACAGTACTACCTGTCCAAAATAGAGGAGTTACAGGTGAGCTTGTCCCTCCAGGTGTTCCCACGGTTGTGCCTTCAGTCTCCTGTTAAGTTACTGCTGGCTTCACTGTGTGTTTGGTTTATGAGCCTCTGGACCGTCTATTAGTTAAATAAGTGGGAATTTTGGTTTGTTTAGCAAATAAAACCCTGATTAGTCTGGTCATCCATACCCAGGTGAAAAATACTTGGCTTGGATTTTATTTTAAAAAGGTTAAAATGTTTTTATTTCTGATTATACTTTATTTGAAAAAGCAAAACACAAAAAAACACATCGGCAATGGAACTATACAGCTAGAAACAATGTCATCACTACCTACAGAACAGCCTGGTTATTGACAATTGCATTTTCATTTGTATCTTCATTTATACCGGACACAAGTATAAAAAAAAAATGCAATAAATTATTAAATTAATAATTGGGGAAAAATGTTTATTTATTTATTTATTTATTTTTAGTGCATCAGTTTTGCCCCACCGTTTATTTTTATCCTTGATGGATCAAAGCCGAATGCATAGAACATAGAGCTGCCATATTGGTTTATTTAAACAGTAATAAAAGCTTTAAAAAAAAAAACTGTGTCTCGGTAAATTAAATGGTGAGGGTCAAAATAGCCATGAACAGTACATCCACTCCTAGTGAGTGGGACACTGCCTTTGTGAAGTCGCTAGTTAAACTAGTAACCCGACAGTCTACCTGAAATGTTGTAGAATGATGTCGTCTGGGGTGAAATGCATGTGCTAAGGTCTTAGTTTTGAAGCCAGTTAGGGTGTATATCGTCGCTGTCCAAAGAAAACCATGTATCTCCATTTTTGTTGATTTTTACTTTTATGACTCATTTGATCACATGAGCTGCTGTTTACACTGTGTGGGAATTTCATGAAGAATAGACCAACAGAAATGGCCCAAAACAGTTTGGAAAGACGTCTGGTTCCATTGACTTCTATTCAAATGAAACAAGATTTTTGGCCTCTCCTGCAAAGTTGTCATTTTGGAGATACCTGTTTTTCTTTGGACAGCGATGATATATGGGTGGGGTGGGGTGTTTTGCTTATAGACAGAGAGACGAAGTAGAAGGCTGAGATGTTTAAAGAATATAAACCGTGTAGGTCTTTTGAGCCCATGGACTGAAGCAACTACAACAGCAACGAACTCTCAGGGGGTCCTGGATTCCATTTGTTCTATTTGCTTCCACTGATGTGGAGCCCATCGAGTCGCTGTATGAAGTGTTCTGTATGAATGAACCTGCTCTGCCTTTATGACGGACCGAACTGAAGGCTGACTTTGGTTTATTTTTGTAGTTGACGGTGAATGAAAAGAGCCAGAATCTCAGACGTCTGCAGGCCCAGAGGAACGAGCTAAATGCCAAAGGTACACCCGACACTCTTCCTGTCCTCTCCATGAGCAGCGATGCTCTGTGGTGCTCTTCTGCGAAGACAGTAGCACTGAACGCTAAGAGCACAAAAGGCCTTAAAGTGTTTCATTTGTAGAAACAGATAGAAGCTGGACCCTGATTAATGTGTATTTTATTTAATGCATTAATTAAATATAAATAAAATACACTTGTAAATAAAAATAATAAGCCTAAAGATTCTAATTAGCATCAGCACTTCTCCATTGTAAATTACAGTGAACCATCTGAAACCCACTTCCAGCATCTCTCGCTCAGGTCTAGTTCCGTTTACACCCACTCTGAGTCGTAATTGAGAAGAAACAGTGAAGGTATTAATCAGCAATGTCTGAGTGACGAAATATGTATTGGGCTGCAGCAGCCGACTGTTTTAGTAGATGAGTAATCTTGATTATATAATAGAATAAAATATTTAATGTTGATTAGTAATTAATAAGCGACTTTTCGGCTTATGGATCAAGCGAGAACGCTAATTTAAACTAATCCAAGTTTAGCTTGAGGTTGTTTTAAACGTTTACTAACTAATAAAGATAATAAGGATGAATATTATGATGGGAAATTCAGTTTTAATGGGCTTTCCTGCTAATAAGGAAGAGGGATAGAACTCCAAATTAAAATGTAAATGCATTAATCTGTGATTTCTGTCCTCAACTGCGTTTTGTCATCACAGGTCTTTTTAATGGAGGAAATTGTCAACAAACTGATTACTAAATTAGCTGGTAGTCGATTTTAGCCAATTAGGTTGGTTTAAAATTTATAATCCAATTTTTTTTTTTTTAATTATTTTTAATTATAATCCCCATTAAATAGGTTTTGTGCATTTCGGCCCTGTTTGAGCTGGATACCGGGTATGCGGTGTTCAGTCAGCTAAAGCAGGCTTTGTTTTTCAGTGCGTCTCCTGCGGGAGGAGCTGCAGCTGCTGCAGGAACAGGGCTCCTATGTGGGCGAGGTGGTCCGAGCTATGGATAAGAAGAAAGTCCTGGTGAAGGTGCGTTGGGCGGGTGGTTGGTGAATTAATATGCCGTGCCGGTTTGATGGCGTGTTCCATGTTAACGGGGTTGTAATGTCCTTTCAGGTTCACCCTGAGGGGAAGTTTGTGGTGGACGTGGACAAGAACATTGACATTAATGACGTGAGTCCTGCGTCCTGATTCGTTTCCTTGTTTGGTGGTTATATGGCCTGTAATAACTCACTTCTGTTCATGTGCTGTTTTTTAAAAGATCTGGAATCACCATGTTAATCCTGTCTCTTGGCCTGTAGATGTTATTTATTAATATAATATTAATTACCGTTATGTTAAAGTTAACTGTGTAGAGTTTGGAGTTGTATTCTGATATTTTGGGAATGACACATGATGGCTAATACACGGCCTGGCCAAAGAAATGATCACACGCTCTCGTATTCCGCTGGACCACCTTTAGCTTTGATCATGACGCGCGTTCGCTGTGGCGTTTCCACAAGCCTCTGCAGGGTCACAACGTCTGGCTCTGTCCAGAGCTGCGTTCATTTCCCCCCGAAGATCTCGTACTGATGATGGGAGATTTGGACCAAGTCTTCTCCAGCACACCCCAAAGAGTCTCAGTGGGGTTCAGGTCTGGACTCTGTGGTGGCCAATCCATGTGTGAGAATGACGACTCATGCTCCCTGAACCAGTCCTTCACAATCTGAGCCCGATGAATCCTGGCACAGTGATCTTGGAATATGGCTGTGCCATCAAGGAAGAACAAATCCATTGATGGAGTAACCAGGTGGTTGAGGATGTTCAGGTGGTCAGCTGAACCTGGACCTGACCAACTACAGCGACCCCAGATCATAGCACCGCCCCCACAGGCTTGTACGGTGGGCACTAGGCAGGAATGGTGCATGACCTCAGCCGCCTCCCTTCTTACCCTGATGCCCCATCACTCTGGAACAGGGTGAATCTGGACTCATCAGACCACATGACCTTCCTCCATCGCTCCAGAGTCCAGTCTTTACGCTCCCTAGCAGACTGAGGCCGTGTTAGCCGGTTAGCCTCACTGACGAGTGGTCTTCCTAAGGCCACACAACTGTTTAGCCCCGATCTGTGAGTTCCCTTCTCAGTGTGTGGATGGAGAAGCTCTTCCTCTCACTGTTAAACATCTCCCTGAGTTCTACTGCTGTCTCTCCACCATCTGATTCACTGATTCTCCATCACTCAGGATTTATTTTTTGACCACACCTTCCTAGACGTTTCCCCACCGTCCTTCCTCTGTTTAATAATGCTAGGACAGGTCTTAGATGTTTTCTCTGCTTGATGCTAATACTTTGACCTTCTGAAACAGATGAGCATCAGGACGCGTCTCCACACGGTTGTTTAACAAATGAGAAGCTGCTCACTACATCAGTTAGTGTTAGCACTGGTTGCCAGCTGAACCGTAATCACCCCTGCAGTCGTTATCCGATGGCAGGCTCTTGCCTATATGCTTAGTTAAATCCAGGTGGCGATGTTTGAGTCTTACGATACGTATCTCCCAACAGGTGACTCCAAACTGCCGTGTAGCACTTCGTAACGACAGCTACACGCTGCACAAGATCCTCCCCAACAAAGTGGACCCTCTGGTTTCCCTGATGATGGTCGAGAAAGTGCCTGATTCCACATACGAGATGATTGGTGGCCTGGACAAACAGATCAAAGAGATCAAGGAAGTGATCGAGTTGCCCGTGAAGCATCCTGAGCTGTTCGAGGCCCTTGGAATTGCGCAGCCGAAGGTGAGGGGATAAGTTGAGCCTTATCGGTCAGTGATTAAAATCTACCCAGCAGCTTGTATAGCTCGGAATTCAGTCATGTAGGCATCAAACTAGATTCTATAAACAAGGCAGCCCAACATGACCATGATGTAGTCTGCTTCCATACATTACCAACCGGCCAAATCTAACATCACTAAGCTCACTGGACAAGAAATGAGTCACCTAGCGTGTTTAAAGTGGGGTCAGGCTCCTGCAGATGGCGCTGCTGCATAAGGATGACGGGGCTATAGATACCTGCGGGGTGCGAGTGATGGGATCCATAGATTGGGAAGAGGTGCTACAGTGCAGGGAATGTCTCGTTCCATGTGTGGGAAACGCTCCAGAGCAGATGTTAATGATTGGCTAAAAGGAGGGACTGAGCATGTGGGTGTGGCCAAAGACCATAGTGTGAGGAAGTAGCTGAATCTGCAGGTGTATGGAAGCAGCGTACGGTCATACGGGTCTACCAGCAGGGGCTACAATCCCAGTCTACAGGGAATTCTCTTCGGAATTGTGCCAGGGAAGGCTTCTACCAAATCTGGACAAGTCTTTGGTGTAAGAGTGTCTGAACTTTGATGTGGCTACACCCAGAAATTGTCCAGTCCATGCCAAATCCAGTCACAGCTGTTCCTGGTGCTGGTGGAGGTGTTACACTTGTGCTGTTAGGTATGTGCTTCAGTCACAGAGGACTTATGGATGTAGCCTACATTAGCATGACCATGTATCCTACGTGCCTTACTGCTGGTAACTGCATGTCACATGGTTTTATTTGCTTCCTCTGGGTCAGAGCAAGTGCAGTTCGAGTTGGGGATTGTTAATTTGATAAACTTTAGGGGGAGTGTGGCTAAAAAAAAAAAAATAATAAAATGGCTTATGGCAGTCTGTCTGATTAAATGACCACCCTTCTCCTTCGTATTAGCTCTACCTGCATTTGAGCATGTTTTTTAAAATCTCCTTCCAACAATAAAATGCTCCTTCTGCAGGGGGTGCTGTTGTATGGACCGCCCGGCACAGGAAAGACTTTGCTGGCCAGAGCTGTGGCTCACCACACAGACTGCACCTTCATCCGGGTGTCTGGCTCCGAGCTGGTGCAGAAGTTCATCGGCGAGGGTAAGCCGTCTTTTTACACCTCTTCTTAAGGGCCTTCTCACCTCTTTACAAGATCCGAGACCAAGAGCTGTAGGTTTGGCCTCCTGGGGCTTCAGCTCTCCTCCTCTCTGACTCTCAACTTGCTGTGGTCACAGGTGCCCGTATGGTGCGTGAGCTGTTCGTGATGGCCCGTGAACATGCGCCCTCCATCATCTTCATGGATGAGATCGACTCGATCGGCTCCTCACGGTTGGAGGGGGGCTCGGGAGGAGACAGCGAGGTGCAGAGGACCATGCTGGAGCTCCTTAATCAGCTGGATGGCTTCGAGGCCACCAAGAACATCAAGGTATGAGCGAAGTGCATGCACTATAGCCTTTCCCTTACACACCTATTTCATTAATCTGTGATGAATAGCTTTGTAAAGAGGCAGTGCATCAATGTGTCCATCTGTCGGTCTGCCTTCAGGTCATCATGGCCACTAATCGTATTGACATTCTGGACTCTGCTCTGCTGAGACCTGGCCGCATTGACAGGAAGATCGAGTTCCCCCCTCCCAATGAGGAGGTCAGTCCCGCATGCATACACTCAGCGAATACAAAGGACGTGCACTTCCTTCTACCACAAAATGAACCGTCCTCCTTTTCTGCCAGGCTCGTTTGGACATTCTGAAGATCCATTCCCGAAAGATGAACCTGACCCGTGGAATAAACCTGCGGAAAATCGCTGAGCTGATGCCAGGGGCCTCAGGCGCTGAGGTCAAGGTAGGGTCACCGGCTCAGCCTGTAGATGAGGAAGCCTTTTGCTTCTGTAGTTAACAGGGAACTCCACATGTTAAACATCTGCGTAAGTAAATAGCCAAAATGAGAACAAAGCCTTACAGTGTGGACATGTGGCGTGAATGGGTGGTGGTGGTGATGGGGAACCAGAAGAGGTTAATGCATCTGAAATCTCTTTGCAGAAACGAATTGGCTGAAATGCTTTGTGAAAGTTTGGACTTAACATGCATGTTAATTCATTGGTGACCCCTCGTTCTCTTCACCACCACTGTTTAAAAAAAGAAATAATAAAAAATAAAGTTTCTCTGGGTTTAAACAATTCGCATCACAAAACTGAGTGACTATTTACATCTCAGCTACTGAATTACGCAGTTTAAACGGTGGAATTCCAGTTTAAGTGTGAGTTTCAAAGGAATTCCAACCTTTTCTCCTTATTTCATCATGTTGGTAATTCAGAGTGGTTTGGTGTGATTCAGTGTTGATGGGAGCCACACAGTTTCACCTTGCACCTCTCAGAATGGCTGTGTACATCGATTCAGTCCTACAGAAACTCCCACTTGAGTCGACAAGTTATGTAGACAACACGGACCATACCCTATGCTGACTGTACCAGCACAGGTGGCTGAAAATGGCTTGTGGGTGGTTTAGTTGGTGGCTGCCGTTCGCAAGTGTAGCATCATTGTTAGCGGCGTGTCGTCAGTCCAGGCACTCTACAGACTGAGTGGTTCCCTGGTCTAGGTGCTGTTGTCAGAAGCCTGTGCTGTTCACAGCATGTCCCCTCACTATGTACGTTGTTTATATTGGGTTTATAGTTAAACGTCATGTTTAATTGTCCATATCTGTCCTGTAGGGTGTTTGCACAGAGGCTGGCATGTACGCCCTGAGAGAGAGGAGAGTTCACGTCACCCAGGAAGATTTTGAGATGGCGGTTGCAAAGGTATGTCCAGTTAATCAGTATGGAAGTAATTTCGCACTGGCTTTAAGAGTATTTGGGCTTTGCACCGTAGTGTTTTTACAAAATTAGCTTGAATGATCCTCTAGTGTCATTAGTGACGGCTTGCTGGTACACCAGTAGCCTGCTCTATAGTGCTCTATAGTTCAATAGCCTGCTCTATAGCCCTCTATTAGTGGTGAGGTTCTAGCAGCAACACGCAACACCTGTAATGAAGAGTGATCCACCACCCAACAATACAACAGTGGTCCTGTGGTTAAACACGAAGAGGGACTGAGAGACAGGGACGTTATGCAGCAGAAGAAGAACTCTACTCGTACCCACAACCTTGTTGGCCCAGTCAATGACTAAACGGTACCTCTATATTTGAGAAGGTGCCTGGGGTTAAAGTTGACCACCTACATCAAGGCATATGATGTTTGTGGATATACAACCTGAACGCATCACGAGAATCCCATAATGCATCAGGGCTGTCCTGGGCAGTAGAGGTCTAATTAACAGTTGAGAGACAGTCTGGGACTGTGGGCCTGCCGCCATATTGAAACTGTAACTGACCGTTACCTGCCATATAAATAATTCCATATAATGATTTAACTAGAAGCCTAAAGCTGCCATGTTGACTGACAAGCCAATTTGCTTCCTAGTGTGATTAATAGCCAAGACTAGTACTAGACTAGCACTATAGAAATGCTACACTGTGGCGTGCACCCAAATCCTCAAACGTCTACAGCATCGTGCGACAAGCACCCAAGAGTAACAATGTGGTCAATAAATAAATAAATAAATAAATATTGCTGCTATAATCAGCATCGGCTATGAAGCACGGCTCTTTAAATAAGCTGTTTGCCATCTAAATATGAATGCTAGCGTTAAGGCTAGCTTACCTAACAAAACTACCTTCAGTCCAAGCTTCAAGCTGAGTGCTTCTTCAGTGTTCAGAAACTATAACAGACATTTACCTACAGAAACTTTATTTATTTATTTATAACCTACTTCAAACCTAAACCTAAGAGCTCACTAGCTAATTCAAGCTAACCTTAGTTAGCTAGCTAGCATTAGCTCAGTAGCAGAGTGGAGAAAAGATCAGGCCTGAAACCTGTTCAAGAAGTATTCTTTCATATTTCTACTTTCGAGTTCTTTTGTATGAATAAAGTCAAAGTTAAACAGAACTTTTACCAATTAGTGTTTATTATTATTATTATTTTTTTAAATCTATAAAGGTCATGCTTTCGGCCTGTTTGCCTCAACCCAACACACTCGGTTCACCGAACGCAGTCCTTGTGCTTGTTACAAAAATCTAAACGACTGTGGAAAGTTCTTGTAGTCCTAAATAATTTGTTTTAAGTAAATTAGGATTAGGGAGGTAATTATGACGGGTCCACTGGTAGGGTAGGTTGAGCACTTGTAGCCAGTGGGTGGACCTGGACATTAGAAGGGTTTGGGATGCCCTGAATGGAGGTGGGAGATGGGATGGAGCTTCAGGCTGACAGACAGGGTTACGGTGCTGTAACGGGGGCTGACGGACAGGGTTACGGTGTCTGTAACGGGGGCTGACGGACAGGGTTACGGTGTCTGTAACGGGGGCTGACGGACAGGGTTACGGTGTCTGTAACGGGGGCTGACGGACAGGGTTACGGGGTTGTAACGGGGGCTGACGGACAGGGTTACGGGGTTGTAACAGGGGCTGACAGACAGGGTTACAGTGTTTGTAACGGGGGCTGACGGACAGGGTTACGGGGTTGTAACAGGGGCTGACAGACAGGGTTACAGTGTTTGTAACGGGGGCTGACGGACAGGGTTACGGGGTTGTAACAGGGGCTGACAGACAGGGTTACAGTGTTTGTAACGGGGCTGACGGACAGGGTTACAGGGTTGTAACGGGGGCTGACGGACAGGGTTTCGGTGCTGTAATGGGGGCGGCTGACGGACAGGGTTGTAATGGGGACTTAAACCCAAATTGTTCTCTTTCCACAGGTGATGCAGAAAGACAGTGAGAAGAACATGTCCATCAAGAAGCTGTGGAAGTAGAGCCGTCGGCGCCGCCTCGCAGCCCCGCCTGTGTTGTTCTGTTTTCCTCTGTGACTCGGTTTATAGTTGTTACCTAAGTTTATTTTAAATAAATGATATCTCCTGCTGAGAATCTGTCCAGCTCGTCTCTCTCTCGTTTATGGACATGTATGCCACGTTTCCGTGTCGGTGTTTCTCTTTGGTCTGTCTTTATAGAATGATGTAAGAACGGGTGGGGCGGGGCGGAGGGGGAAGAGGACACTGTGATTTTAACATCGCTGGCGTGTCCGTAACGTTATGTGCTCTTACAACATCTCCACATGTAACTTGGCGCCACCTCCGGCCGAGCAGTCGTTAGCTCGTAAAGGCAGGTCCTCGGTGAAACTCTGTTACCCAGGAAGTCTTGAGCTGCCCCTCACAGTAAACGCTTTACGTCAGTGAGCCGCTCAAAGTCCTCCACTTGCTGCCGGAGACATAACTGTCATACCTGGGACAGCTTGGTTTGCCTGTGGCGTAAGGAGTTGTTCTTCGTCTGGTTAGGGGTTTGGGATAAGCTTCCTTTCGTTCACTGTAAGTATAAATCCTTCTCCTTAAATAAGGCCTGGAATATTTGTTTCCCGGTTTCTGGAATCCTGCTCCTGGAGGCCCCCTGTCCTGCCTAAGCGAGGCCACTTCAGCTCAGCAATGTTCTGATTACGGGCTGATGAGTTGGATCAGCTGTGTTGGGAGCGTGGGAAAGTCCTGGACGTGGTGGGCAGTGGGCCTCCAGGACGAGGTTCAAGAAGCACTGGTGTGTGTTTGGTGGTCTCGAGTGACTCTGGTGATGAACCGAGGGCTTCTGCTGATCCTGTTCACCATCCTCGAGAATCACAACCATGTCGAATACTAGCTACTGAAACAGCCCAGCCAACCCTGTTCTGAGAAAGTGGTGAGGTTCTTGTGAGTGAAGTGAGTCGTGCGTTTGATCCAGTGCTGGCCCTGCTGGAAGAGAGACGGCTGGTTTGATGGTTTTGCTTTCTAACCAAAACCTGAATCTCTTCGTTACACGTCCGTCACACGTGTATGACTTGTAACATCTGGAACAGACCAGACGAGCACACCGACTGCTGAAACCTACAGCTACCACAGGGAAGGGAATAAAGACCCGGATGAATGGGGAATTGGTTTAAAGGGCTGTCATTAGAGACCACCAGATTCCTGTAGGACCCCTTTAGGACGGTGTGGAATGAGCATGTGTTGTGCTTTTGGAATCCTTTACACTGGGAAATCAGGCCAACAGGAAAGCAGAGAAGTAATCAGAAGCTGATGCAGTAATCAATCAAATTTACTCTTATTTATTATTAATATATATTATAATATTTTTTATTAACACAGAATGCAGTTAGGGATTTCCAGGAGGAGCGTTTTATGGGATTTGTCAACTTTTCATGTGTTTATTATAGATTTAAAATTGAAACACAGAATATCTTTTCTTTTTTTCTTTTTTTTCTTGCTGTAATGCTATTAGTGATTGTTATTAATTTATTTTATTTAGAATTTTTTTTTATTATTAAAGCACTTCATTAGTAAAAATCAGCAGGAACATTTGGTGCATTTCTTTATTTTTTATTTTTTATTTTTATTTATTATTGATTTAATATTGATTTAATATTATTAGGGCACAGAATATCTGTAGTGACCACTGGGCCCTAGAAGAAACTTACAATGTGTGGAGAGTTTAGTTTTGTTTGTTTGTTTGTTTTTCACCACTTTCACATTTATTTTGTATATGGTTTAAATTAAACCACAAAATACCATTAGTGGTGACTACTGTTATTATCGGGACATGGAATATTATTACTAACTACAAGACACCAGCAGGAACTTTTAGTGTTCTACTATTATTATTATTATTATTATTATGAGGACACAGAATACTATTAGTAGTCTGTTTATACTCCTGCAGGACAGCTAATGTTTTGGTTTGTTTTGTTTTCAGCGGTGAAGGGAAACGTGAGGTGAGTATTTTATAACCAATATATAAACTTTCTAGAAATCTTTCTTAAATTAATTAATTAAATTAATATTACGTGTAAAGTTATTCAGCAGACCCTGTACCCAAACCTCTGTTTCAGGACTTCTTGTGGTTATTATAATTAATGCACCAGTTATTTAATGAGAGAATTCAGTGTCAGGATCTTTCAGCTCTGTGCTGCGTGTTACAGCGTTCTGTCTGTGTTCCCTGTTCTAGATAATAACCATGTCTGATGAGGATTCTGATGACTACTTCTACATAAAGTAAGCGTCTGATTTCGATGTGTACTTTGATGTCAGGTGCACTGGTTAATACAGACGGACTCTCAGTGATCAGTGTAATAGGCACGTCCGGGCTTCAGATCTGATTCCTCTCTGAACAGGAATGAAAATGATGATCCTTTAAAACACACACGATCTTTATTAATCAAAAATGATCCTTTATGTTTAGTTAGTTAAAAAAAACACAAATCTTTTGTCGTTTGACCCCTAATCTTTCCTCAGCTCTGCTACTGATTAATGCTAGCTGGCTAACTAAGGTTAGCTTGAATTCGCTAGTGGGTTCTCAGGTTTTAGATTAAACCGTCATTCTTTCCTTAAAGTAGGTTTCAAACTACATCGAGTTTGTTAGGTAAACTAGCCTCAATGCTAGCAGTCTGTAGCAAGTTAGCATCCTTAGCAAATGTAGTTGTGTATTTACTTGGTTTACTTAGCATGGCTAGTAGCGTTTTTAGTATCATATTTAGTTAGCAAACTTAGCATGTGTAGTTGGCATACTCAATATATTGAGTTAGCATGCTTGGTTCGCATTCTAAGCGTCTTTAGTCAGTATACTTGGTTAGCATGCTTAGCAAATTTCACCAGTTAAATGAGATTTTTAGAGATACTGATATATATTGAACACTTTGTGTTGCAAAGTCTGAAATTCGAAGTTTGCATACAAGCAAAAAGACAAAATATTGAAATTAAGATTTTTTTTTTTACTCAGAATGTCAGGAATATATTTTACGGCGCAGGTTATATTAACAAAATGGATAGCAAAACACAACAGAACATTTTTGTGAGGCATTTATCATTAACATCATTCTAATCACTTTTTATTCTAATCACTAATCACAATTTTCTTGTTTTTTTTTTTTTTTTTCAATCTGGCAATAATAGATATTAGAATAGAACAGGAGGCAGCATGTCATTCTATCTAGATTCCATCTCTGTTTATTTATTTAAATTAAATTTGGTCCAAACTAGAATCTAATGAAGACCACTTGTTGTGTTTCTGTCTGAGTGAGTCATTAGCTGAGTTATTCGGAGGGCTGTGAGAATGTTCTAGAGAAGCTTGCTGAGTCAGAACTGCTTTAGATAACCGATAGGAACCAGGAGAGTCTTAACCCAGTTTCCCGTCACAGGAGGACGATGGGTCAGGTGTCTTATTGAGACAAAGAGGTCACATGGGGTAACATCAGCCTCCCCTACCTCGTCATAACGTACATCATTGTTTGGTTCTAGATCTAGGGTCAGAATGGGTTCTATTGGGACAGAACTTTATAGGGTACTACACACTAACACTGCATAGTGTATACTCCGTACTAGTCCTAATAGAATGGGTTCTGCAGGCTAGTACACACAGTATTAGCAAACTACATGGCCTCTTACTAACAGGAAGTGATGAAGCCTACGTCACACCGAGCTGGACTCTGAAGGCGGGGCTTAGGTGGAGGCTAAACACAAACTACTGGTATACATGTATTTATTATTTATTAACCATTTCTGGTTCAGCCACCATCGCAGCCACCACCGCTTCACTATCCGTCATTGTTTCTTAATACTCCAGAGGTGGGAAGCTCCTCCCCTTCTGTTTCCTATTGCATTGTGGGACAGTAGTGTCCGTCATTATTGTACTCAAACACCGACTGGCTCATTATGTGAGCATTATGGAGTTTTGAGTGTAGTGTTAAGTGCAACTGGCACACAGCCAAACATTTTAAATAAGCTCAAGCCTTTAAAAAGTGGCCCATGAACTAACCAAGCACATGGGCATCCTGTAAACGAGGTCACATGGTCACAAATGCACCCACAGTCATGTGACCGTGTCCAGGATGTTCAGCATAGGTCACTTGGGGACTCCATGGCTGTATTTAAAATTATACACTACTACACTGCACACTGTATACGCTCCCTGTGTGTGGTATACAGTACAGTAACAAGTTCTGACCTACAGTGTAGTATAGTAATACAGTCATATGACCAGTTTCCTCACATTTACCTCAGAGCTGTTACCACTGTTTAGAGCTAGCTGCTGCTAACGCTGCTCAGTTCACCTGAGATATGGTTAGCCTAGCTGTTAGCTCGGCTATTTCACTCAAGCTAAACCTCTAAAGCGAGTTCATCTTTTATTAATCTTCAGACCTGTATATTTAACTTTCTGAGGTTCATTCTGATGAACACACACCCCACTACCATCACTACACCCACATTTACCTCAGAGCTGTTATTACTGTATCCACTGTTTAGAGCTAGCCAGAGCTAACGCTGCTCAGTTCACCTGAGATACGGTTAGCCTAGCTGTTAGCTCCCCTCGGCTATTTCACTCTAAAACTGATCCTCTAAAGCGAGTTCATCTTTTGTTAATCTTCAGACCTGCATATTTAACTTTCTAAGGCTCATTCTGATGAACACACACCCCACTACAATCACTCCACCCACATTTACCTCAGAGCTGTTATTACTGTATCCACTGTTTAGAGCTAGCTGCTGCTAACGCTGCTCAGTTCACCTGAGATACGGTTAGCCTAGCTGTTAGCTCCCCTCGGCTATTTTTCACTCTAAAACTGATCCTCTAAAGCGAGTCCAGTCTCTCTGTAGGCCACTTGAGGTCATCTTACGGTGGGTAAGGGACATTGGAATGAGGTGGCGCTCATCACGGTCAGTAGAGAGGGGGTTTGGCCCTCTGCCAGTCTGTAGCTGTGTTGTCCTGTGTGTTTGCTGCTGTACCTTGTTCTTATGAACCAGACGCTCACTGTATCTGCCAGTGAAGCTAGAACCCAACCTTCGGTTCCTCACTGAGAACCTGCTGTACATGTGGAGATGCTGATTTAAGAAGAACCTGTAGAGTGGTCTCTGATTTATTTCCAGAGCTGTATATCTATTTTTGTTCCCTCTATCCTTTCTTATTTAGTACCTAGTACTGACTCAAGATTTCTCTCCCATGATGCTCAGGGTCTTCGTGTCCCCCGTTTTGATCTTCCTCTTCTGCATGATCCTCCTGAAATGCTGCTGGAAGTGTTGTGACTGCTGGGCAGATGAAATAGACGAGGAAGACCACCCAATCAGCCCCATCTACGTTATTCCCATCTCTATGAATGAATCTGACGAATATGACTCTGATGATGACTCCGTGGTCAGCGTGGACCCATATGCGCCTCCTTCGTACGACTCCCTCGAGCCTCCACCACCATACCCACAGGTAACGTCCTTTCATGTCCTGGGGATGGATGTGATGTGTTCATCGGGTCCATTCTGGACCTTCATTACGTCTTCCATTCTTTTCAGGAGACTCGTTTTTTCAGTTGCTCCTAGAGACACACCTCCACAGTTCAGTCTTAGAAGCTGGTTTAGCACATTCAGTGCTGTTGAGGTTCTAGACTGGGGTGGTCAGTCCACTGTTCTGTCTTTCAGACCTTCATAGTGATGAGGTTCACAGTGGTAGCTGGTCGGAAGCCCAAGTGGAGCTTGGGTTTCAGTTTTAAGTGCTGGGGACAGTTTTCGTGGTATCCCAGGTGGTTGTTAGGAGTCTCAATTTCTTCGTAGCTACGTATTCTTAGTTTCTTATGCTAGCACAGTTATCTTGTATGCTCATGAAAAATAAATACCTTAAACTCAAGGATCATTTTGATTAGAAGTTATCTAAATGAGCAGCAATGGTTCACCTCACCGTCCTTCCAGAGTTCTCCTGGTGTGCTCACGCGTGGAGGCGTCTGAGGCTTGCCTGGAAGACGCCTTGTAGGCCTCGCACCTCTTAGCAGAGGCTTTCACTCGGTACTGTTTCACTCTGGTCTTGATGAATCGGTCCACAGATGGACCAGAACGCATCTGCCGGATGCTGCAGCCTCTTGATGTCCTCTAAATGACCTGTAGCTCTATGTCCACTATCCACTCAGCTGGAGCATCAACCAAACTAGCTGTTTAACACACCTGTGGTTATACTGCTATGTAGACCACTGGACCGTCCCAGAAGGTTCTGGAAAGTTCTAAACAACAAAGTTTGACAGTTCCAGGAGCTACTGCAGGTCTCCTCAGCACTGAATGTATCGCAGATGGACGTCTGTTGTCACAACAGCATCGTCCTGAGCACAAAGGCTATTAATGGGGACCAGTAGCTGTACATCTATACGTTCTAGGCCCACACGCTTAGTACCCTGGTCCGATTACACTACGTAAACGCACAGTGCAGTACTGACCAACCTCGCAATCAGCGATGCCCATGTGGGTCTTAATCAGGCCGAGTGGTCTAACAGTGCCTTTAGCATGAGGCTTTTTATCCATCAGCTATATAAATGGTGCGGAAACGTTCCCGCAGGCTAACAGCGTTCCTTCTGTTTCCATTTCCCACAGAAACAAAACATTCCTGATGAGGCACCACCAGCATACTCGCAGCTGGAAATGCCAGCAGGTGAAGCAGAGCATTTCGGTTTCCACTTACCGTCAGAGTCCTTCCATCCCGAAGAATAGCCAACACGTCCAGCTAAGAGCCAAAGCAAACACACAACCTCCCGTAGAGCCCGAGAGCGTCCGTCTGTGTGTCTTTGAATGCGAAATGATGATGTAAAATGTTTGTTTACAGTTATTTCTGAAATTCTGATTCCGCCATGACTCGTCTAGTCCCTGGGTCGTGCGTGGTTGGTATGTTTGATGTATGTGGTGAACGTATTATATTAGTTACACTGTAGGAAGATGCAGATGCACTTTACACCTTTGTATTGTTTCCCTGTTGGAAATAAAAGGGTAAGGTCTCGGGCAGCAGGCTCCTACCGCGAGTCGGAGGAGCGGCCGGCGAGACTTTATCAGCGATGATGAGGAAACTTTGCGTGGGTAATTATTACAGACTGGGAATAGATCATTTACCAGTTACGTGATGTAACATATCTAAACAAGTTCTACTTATTGCCCGTCGTAAAGATTCGCTGTGGCTGAGAACAGTACCGCCATGGAGCACCCATCTTCAGTTCAGTGCATCTACAGATATACTGTTATCAGTGTTACTGGAATCTGCTCGTGGAACTGGAGCGACCTTGAGGAGGGTTTTGTGGAACGGTAAAGCTAATAAACTAAGTATGATGGGAACATGTTCTCAGAATTACGATGTATTAGCCAATATTGTGACTTTAAGGCTTAATTTATTCGGAATTCATACCGTTTTATTTGGACGTAATCAACTTAGTTACCAGAATTAATAAATATTCTTTCATTTTTGTTAAAAACAGCACCTTAATTTTTAGACTTCATTTACTGGACTTCGTTTTGGACCTACTATGTCAGAACAACGAATAAACTAGATACAAATAACTAGGATGATTACATCTGTTTATATTGTAATGTCTTACTGACAAAAAATAATACAAAATAAAACATTTGGGTTAAGTTATTTTTGTTTTTATTTTATTTTAATGAATCAGGCCAATTTGGCTAAAAAAGAAAAGTCATAAAAAGTCCCAAAAAATTAATTTTAGGAGGGTCATTCCATGTACTAAAATTATCAAAAAATTAGGAAAAAATATTTTATAAAATTTTCAAAAAATTCATATTTAGCTGTGCTATCTGTAACGGATGTATTAAATTATTATCACTCAGAAAATCAACACAAGATAAAATTTGACCAGGACGTTCAAACTTAAGTACATAAATGTATCTGTAGGTTATTTTTGTTTTGTTTTAATTATTATTATTTTTCTTATTTATTTTTTTTTTTTTTTGCATCCAGCTGGTTTATAATGAGTGCCAATACAACAAACATAAATACATCTATTAACCTTTTTATTTAACCACCTTTAAGTGAAACACAACTAAAAGTTTAATGGAAATTAGTAGTCAAACCGTCTCATTAGTGCTCTGATTTAGATTTGTGTTAGTTTTTCAGTTTCTTAAATTTTGAAATATCTAAGTATTCATTATTTAACTGCCTAAAGAGTTTCAGAATTAACTCACTCTTTATGTTAAGAAATTTGCAATACGATAAATTACAGTTTCACCATATTCCTCGTGGACAGAATCCCAAGGAATTTAGAGTTAAACTTCCAGGATGATGGAGGTTGATAGTTTTGGGTGTCACCAGTGATGCACACCTTGATTATTTTTAATGGCAGCCACAGCTGGAGACAGTCTAGCGGGATGTGCTATTGATCACTGTCGCGTTTAGAGTTTGGATATTTTTGTTAATTGAATTGATCAGTTAATCGACTCCAGTAGGTTTGAGTTATGTGACTGGCAATTCTAAGTTGTCAAATTTTATTAAATCTTTTAAATTTCCAAACTCAAATCTTAACTCTACGTTTCCTCTGTTTGTAGCACCGTACTTTAAGCCAGGCTCGGTGAACTTTTAATCGTAATGCTGTTTTGCATTCCTGGGTCAATCAGGCAACACAATTAAACCCCAGCAACCCGCTAACACCTGCAAAACCCGACGTGTGAGCTGAGGGCCGGAGTCCGGTGAGCTCTCTTATCTAATACACCTAATAAGTGCACCAATCAAAATTAATCTAGGTCACCAAACTGTGCTGGAATCTGACCCTGCAGGACGGGGTTTCCCCCCCCACGGCATTAGAGCACGCAAACCTTCAAATCTTTAGAAATGTGGAAATATTGGTCAGGCTGGAGACACAGACAGGCCTGCTGTATTAGAGTTACGCCAAAACTGATAGACACACGTAACGCTGACCACTTTTATCAGCCGGGCGATACGTATCTATCCGTCTATCCGAAGCAGGCTGGAGATAATGACGTCAAACACTTTGAGGAGAACGTCCCCAAACTTTGATAGCATGTTAAAATGATGAGTGAAATAAAAAAGATTGTAATTATTCTTTATATTAAAAAGCCATTATTTTTGTCAAAAAATTGACGTCATTTCATTTCTATACAATTCTGGAGCATTTCTAGGAAATCCAACATTATTTTGACATATGAAAATTTTTTTTTTTTAATGTTGCTCATTAATTCATTATTTCATAACAGGAAGTCTTTTTTTTTTAAGATTCAATAATTCTGAAATCAAATTCAACATTTTAGGAATTATTTTTTGTACAGTACATAATGAAAATTTTTGTAGTTTTAGAGTTAGTTTCAGAGCTTTCTAAAGTTTGATTTACATAAAATTTTCAAATTTACTACAATACATTGTAATATAACTGCATTTTCTAAAAAATAAAAATTATGAATTTTTTTTTTCAAATTTACATCAAAAGTTTTTAAGAGGAAGATTTTTTTGTATTTTGTATCACCTCAAAATTGCCTAGCTGATCATTTACAATTATAAATAATTCATTCATTATGATGTCATAATTATGATGTCAGAATTTGAAGGTTTTTTTTATTTCTTTTTTTATTATTAATTTTTTTTATATATATGAGGTTGAAATCTACTACTACGCCCTCACGGCGGAAGAAAGAGGGGATAAAAAGAAAGGTAGATGTGATTTTACAGAGGAAATTCTCCTCTCCCTGCCCAATAGTGAGCTACTGATCATTATAACTGAGGACCACATGCTGCAGAACCAAGCTCTTAAAAAACGGATGTAGAATCGGGATGGGGATGTAGTGTACACTTGTATTGGAACCGAATGGGGAAAGAAGGACAAGTCCAGAAACACAGCAGGGATACAGGAACAACAGCGGAGTTGGGATAACCGATCCGTGACCTACTTCTCAATATTCAAGTTTATTCTCACTCACCGAAACACAACCAAACGAAACCAAAGTCCACTGGAGAGCGTGATCGTCTCTGGGGTTCCCTTCGGCTTATCAAATTACGGAAACGGGATGGTTCTGGTGAGACACTTATTGCTACCATTTTTTTTTTTTCCTCTAATAAATGGAAAGCACTTCTGTACCGTGTGTCATAAACATTAGATGATCTCTAGGTATTTACATCCGGCATGGAATAAGCCTAAATCCCAACAGGGACGCGACGCTCGTTCCATCTTCTGTATCTCAAAACTACGATGTTCTGCTAAACGTAAAGCCACACGTGCTAAAACGGCGTCTGTACAAATATACAGTGTTGACGACCAACGCGTACAGTACTGTTCAGTCCTGAACATCTACCACACCTTCAAACGAACACACGAGTATATCTGGATTTGTTCTTTTCTGTACAAAGTAATAAATATCCGTTACGGTTCCGTTTCAGCAGCCTCAGAGCAAGAGCACCGCGTGAGGTAAACTGCTCGGCTCTCCCGCACTGCGCTGCCGGCTATCGTGGCCTGGTGTTCATATAGGGGAACACGGAGGGCCTCGGTGATGACCTGACCTTCTACCAAACTATCTATCAGTGAGTAGCTAGATGTCTCCTGCTTGCTGTCCCTTCACCGAAAGTCTCCGACCTGAACCGGTCTCAGAAAACCCAGTTCACGGGCACCCACTGCTGATCTGTGCTCAGTCTCTCCAGCGCCCCCTTCAGGCTGCGATAGGCTCCGTCCAGGTTATCGTTAACAATGGTGAGGTCGAAGTAGTGGCCGTAGGCCCTCTGGATCCTCTCGCTCTCGTCCACCGTCCGCTTAAGCTCCGAGTCCTGCGAATACAGAGAGAGAGAGAGAGGGAGATGGCGGAGTTTGTTCGTCAGCAAGCCACCGGGCTCCTCTACAGGAGCGGTTTATGCGCCGGGCTCAAACCGGACTCACTGTGAGTTGTTTGGTGATGACTCCAGCCTCAATGGCAGATCTGTTCATGTCCTTCAGAACCTCGAAGTCTGGAGCTTCGATGAACACCACGTACGGGAGAAACTCTGACGTCCGGAGGACCTTGAGAGCCTGCCAGAGCACAACCACAGCAATCACTCATTCAGTTAGGGCTACACTGGCCCAATTTGCCAGGCTTAAAGTGATAGTTTGGCAAATAAGACATTCCCTCTTCCCCCCAACCGCAATCCCAATCAGCCAAGACATGCCTGGAGCCTGAAGTTTGGATCTGTAGTTGTACGCTGGAGCTACGGGGTTAATATAGCAGTAACTGAGCACTCTTTGGTTTGCGGTTCCAAAAAACACACAACACACACACTGGCCATTACATCACGGAGAAGGGTGTACCATACGAGGCTGGAACCCTCGTACGACATTCGAGGCAAAGGGACCTCAACTTTCCACCAAACTGTCTACACTACGATCCAGTGGTCATTCCGAGTGTGTGTGTGAGTACAACGCTCCCAAACGTACCAAGTCTGAACTGTTGACAGTGGTGGTGAATGGAACCAGACGTCCGCCTCTAAATTTAGGTGAGGCTAAGTGTCCTCTGTACACCTGAGTACAGAGTTTAGGGCCATTTGTGCTTTTACTGACATAGGACTTTGTCTAAAGCCACCAAGGCCTAACCACAGCGCCCAGGGAGCAGTTGCAGGTTAGGTGCCTTGCTCAAGGGCTCCTCAGTCAGTACTGCCAGTACAGGGAATCGAACCGGCGACCCTCTGGTTCCCTCTGGTTCCCCCATGACTGCCCGAAGTCAGGGCTATAAGACCCCTCCCTCCCAGACAGTTACTACACTGTTATTGGTTCTAACCCAAAAATAGTGATTATTAAATATAAATAATTCCTTTAGATTTAGGACGACTTTAGCATCATCCACATTCCATATATAACCTGGACTATGAATACCGAAATATGGAGTACGAGTGAGTTCCCTGGGGGTCCAGATGGTAAAGAAACTGGCTATGTTTGTGTCCTAGACAAGGAGACCCCTGGTTCCATTCACAACCACTGTAAAGACACCTGAGCCTTTTCCCACCAGATAGATAGATAGATAGATAGATAGATAGATAGATAGATAGATAGATAGATAGATAGATAGATACAGAGAGAGAGAGATACATAGATAGATACAGAAATAGATAGATACAGAATAGATAGATACAGAGATAGATAGATAGATAGATAGATAGAGTGATAGATAGATAGAGTGAGAGAGAGACAGACAGACAGACAGACAGACAGACAGACAGATAGATAGATAGATAGATAGATAGATAGAGTGAGAGAGAGATAGACAGACATATAGATAGATACAGAGATAGATAGATGGATAGATAGATAGATACAGAGATACAGAGAGATAGATAGTTAGATAGATACAGAGATAGATAGATAGATAGATAGATACAGAGAGAGATAGATAGATAGATAGATAGATAGATAGATAGATAGATAGATAGAGTGAGAGAGAGAGAGATAGACAGACAGACAGACAGACAGACAGACAGATAGATAGATAGATAGATAGATAGATAGATAGATAGATAGATAGATAGATAGATACAGAGATACAGAGAGAGATAGATAGATAGACACAGAGATAGATAGATACAGAATAGATAGATACAGAGATAGATAGATAGATAGATAGATAGATAGATAGATAGATAGATAGATAGATAGATAGATAGATAAATAGATAGATAGAGAGAGAGAGAGAGCGAGAGAGAGAGCGAGAGAGCCTTTATTGATCCTGAAGGAAATTTTGCGCACTTGCATCGAGGGGCAAATCTCTATCTGGCCGTAGTGCCATTTCTGTCCAGCAGGTGGTGGTATAGATAGATAGAGCTTTATCTCAGAGCCACTGAGCTTGTTTATGATGAGCAGCGCCTCAGGCAGAGCGGTATAAGATCTCACCGTGATCCTAATGAGCCTAATGGCCTTATGGGTCGTGCAGTGTTAAGTCAGGGGAGAGGTCTGACGGGACAGCACCTGTGGGTTGACGTCCAGGATGCAGATTTTTCCCGAGTCCATCACCTCGTGGATGGAGCTGATCTTGGTGCCGTACAGATTGCCGTCGTACTCCCCGTGCTCCAGGAAGCGTCCGTTTTTAATGTCCGCCTCCATTTCGCTCCGAGACATGAACAGATACATCTGGCCCTCCTTCTCGTCCACTTTGGGCTTACGAGAAGTGTCTGCAGGGACAGCAAGACGAGAAACAGTCACTGGACAGTCCACGGGAGAGTGGACGCCTGAGGCTTCGCAGGTGGGTACTCACAGGGCGTGGTGGTTCCGTAGCGGTGGGGTTCTGACACCAGCAGTTTGTTCTTCAGGCTGCGGCGGCCCACGCCCTGAGCTCCGATCAGCACCAGAGTCTTCCTGCGGAACGGAGGAACCTTCGCCACTTCCTCATAGATCCGCAGCTCGTGCCTGTCGAACTCTGAGCCGCAGACACATACAGACCTCGATCTCACTACACAGCACAAACGACGAGCTCAACTACAACACAGAACCTGAACCTGAACATCCGGCGGCTCCACGTTCCTACCACTGACCCTATCTGTAACCTGTAACCATCTCCACTCACTGTATCTACACTCACCGTCCACTTGGTCCATTTTGACCCCCACAGGACCACCACAGGACCACCACAGAGCAGGTACGATGTGGGTGGTGGATCATTCTCAACACTGCAGTGACACTGACATGGTGGTGGTGCGTTAGTGTGTGTGGTGCTGGTGTGAGTGGATCAGACACAGCAGTGCGTCCTGTGGGCAGCCTCCTGTGGGCAGCCTTCTGTGGGCAGCGTCCTGTGGGGCAGGGTCCTGCGGGCAGCGTCCTTTGGGCAGCGTCCTGTGGGCACTAATGAAGGACTAGAGGATGACCAGCAGAAGCAGATGAGCTATCATCTCTGACTGTCCATCTACAAGGTGGACCAGCAAGGTAGGAGTGTCTAACAGAGTGGACAGTGAGTGGACACAGCACCGGTGTGTCTGGTCCATGCCATTCCAACCAGTGTCGGCCATTTCTAGCCATGTGACGTGTCGCAGTGTTTTGCTAGTACAGCCCATCTGCCCCAGGGAAGACGAGCAGCAATGAGGGATACGGGTGCAGACCCCGCACACCTTATATGCCCACCAAGCCAGCTCACGACACGCGACATCCTACATGAGTTACACGCTGCCACCAGCGAAAGCAGGACGTGGTCATAATAATGTGACTCGACTGTGTATACGTGTCACGTATAGCTGAATTCCAGAATGACTCCGCTAAACGACGGAATGCCGTTTTCACGTATCTGTATTGTTAGAGCGTAGCTATGGTAACGACTCGTCTTGCAGTCTGAGGTTCCTCCAGCAAGGGGCGCTGTTAGCACACACGTTGTTATGAACCTGCACCAGAAGGATCCCATGCATGCGCATGCCTGGAGCTAACCCGCTGCAGTCAACGTTCTCTTAGAGGAAACCTATGGAGCTTCCTAATACGGAATGATGCACGACTTACAGAGGCCTACTGACAACCTAAAGGAGGTCAGAGGTCAGAGGTCAGTGTGGTTGTAGTGACTTGCTGGGAACTGATTTGACAAGACAGACAAAACGACATGGTAGGCAGCAACACAGAGCCGGCAGCATGGGCCAGCTTTCAGGCACGGGCGGCACAGACATCGTAGTTCGAACAGAGCGACACTGGAGAGCACACCGAAAAGACGAGGGGCGGGGACGGCCGAGCGGCACACCGGAGTTACCTGCGTTTTTGGTGGTCAGGTACATCATTTTCTTCTTCTTCTTCCCCCCCATGCCTGCACACAGAGGTCCTGCAGACATCAGCACAGACTCAGGTAATACAGACATTAATGACAGTAACAGTAAAGCCATATTACTGCCCTCCTGGCCACTTTATCAGAAACACGTGCTTGGAGGACGTGTAGCCCCTTCGCTGTTGCACAGTTTCAGTACGTGCTGGTCTGTTTTTGCTCCAGCCCTGGTTCCACTAGCCATCAGGCTGTTTGTCCAGTATACCAGCATCTACAACAGACCGTGTGCTGGCTGTTCCACCAGCAGGGTGCCGGGCTGGGCCTATCCGGTTCAGTGTTCAGAAGCAGAGCAGTGAACCGTGGGAGGAGGAGGTCGACCCTGTCCAGCAGCGATGGGTTACCATGCACATGTATAAAGGCTGTGAGTGGAAGGACACAGTGGATGTACAGGGCTGTGAAAAAGTATTTGCCCCTGTACCTATCTTGTAGTTCCACTGAGGGGCCAGTTTATAAGGGACACCCACCTTGTACATCAAATAACTGGCCAGTTTATTGGAAATGCCCACCCTGTACTTCCACTAACTGGCCGCTTTATTAGAAACACCCACCCTGTACTTCCAGTAACTGGCCGCTTTATTAGAAACACCCACCCTGTACTTCCACTAACTGGCCACTTTATTAGAAACACCCACCCTGTACTTCCACTAACTGGCCACTTTATTAGAAACACCCACCCTGTACTTCTACTAACTAACCGCTTTATTAGAAACACCCACCTTGTACATCAAATAACTGGCCAGTTTATTAGAAACACCCACCCTGTACTTCCACTAACTGGCCGCTTTATTAGAAACGCCCACCCTGTACTTCCACTAACTGGCCACTTTATTAGAAACACCCACCCTGTACTTCCACTAACTGGCCACTTTATTAGAAACGCCCACCCTGTACTTCCACTAACTGGCCACTTTATTAGAAACACCCACCTTGTACATCAAATAACTGGCCAGTTTATTGGAAACGCCCACCTTGTACTTCCACTAACTGGCCACTTTATTAGAAACACCCACCTTGTACATCAAATAACTGGCCAGTTTATTGGAAACGCCCACCTTGTACTTCCACTAACTGGCCGCTTTATTAGAAACACCCACCCTGTACTTCTACTAACTGGCCGCTTTATTAGAAACACCCACCCTGTACTTCCACTAACTGGCCGCTTTATTAGAAACACCCACCCTGTACTTCCACTAACTGGCCACTTTATTAGAAACGCCCACCTTGTACTTCCACTAACTGGCCACTTTATTAGAAACACCCACCCTGTACTTCCACTAACTGGCCACTTTATTAGAAACGCCCACCTTGTACTTCCACTAACTGGCCACTTTATTAGAAACACCCACCCTGTACTTCCACTAACTGGCCGCTTTATTAGAAACACCCACCTTGTACTTCCACTAACTGGCCGCTTTATTAGAAACGCCCACCCTGTACTTCCACTAACTGGCCACTTTATTAGAAACACCCACCCTGTACTTCCACTAACTGGCCACTTTATTAGAAACGCCCACCCTGTACTTCCACTAACTGGCCACTTTATTAGAAACGCCCACCCTGTACTTCCACTAACTGGCCGCTTTATTAGAAACACCCACCCTGTACTTCCACTAACTGGCCGCTTTATTAGAAACACCCACCCTGTACTTCCACTAACTGGCCGCTTTATTAGAAACACCCACCTTGTACTTCCACTAACTGGCCGCTTTATTAGAAACACCCACCCTGTACTTCTACTAACTGGCCGCTTTACTAGAAACACCCACCTTGTACTTCCACTAACTGGCCACTTTATTAGAAACACCCACCTTGTACATCAAATAACTGGCCAGTTTATTGGAAACGCCCACCTTGTACTTCCACTAACTGGCCGCTTTATTAGAAACACCCACCCTGTACTTCCACTAACAAAATGCAGTTCTGCAATGACGATTTCAAAAAGTACTTGCCCCCTAAATCTGATAAGTGGTGGTGCCACGCTTGGCACAAACAACTGCAAATAAGCATTAGCGATAACTGGCAATGAGTCTTTCACATCTCTGTGGAATTGTGTCCCACTGTTCTTCACAGAATTGTTTCAATTCAGCCACACCGGAGGGTCTCCGAGCATGAGTGGCCTGTTTAAGGTCATGCCATGGCATCTCAATCGGACTTAGTACGGGGTTTTGACTAGGCCGCTCCCAAAAAAAGCAGCCCCAGGCCGTCACACTACCACCACCATGTTTCACTGTTGGTGTTTCACTGTTGGTACGATGCTCTTCTTCTGAAATGCTGTGTAAGTAGCTTAACACTTGATGAAACGAGACGCACACCATCCAGTAAGTTCCTCTTTTGTCTCATCAGTCCACAGAATATTTTCCCAAAAGCCTCGGGGACCATCGAGACCTTTTTTGGCAAATGTGAGACGGGCCTTCGTTTTCTTTTTGGTCAGGTTGGATAGCTTTGTCCCTTAATGACTGAAACCGGTAAATCAATCATTGGAAAACCACATATTGCATTCACTCAGGTTAACTTTGTCTGATCCCCAAACTCGGAAACATTTAGGGGGCATATACTTTTTCACAGCACTCTACCTACATTAACATCAACTTGAGCTGGCATGCATCAGCCGGTAGAGGGCGCCGTTAGCACCGAAACAATTAAAACGACGTCCTGACGAACACGCAGCCGTCTTAACGAGCGTCCTCTTCGTTAACCAGCGACGCGGCTGAAACGAGCAGCCTTGGTTTCACAGGGCTCCGAGGACGAGCGAGCGTTTGAAGAGTTATCCTTTCATTCCGGAGGATCCAGAGGATGCTGAGTCACATCAGCATGACGCAAGAGTTGCAGTTGTGTTGATCTGACAGTCGGTTAAAGGATGAAGGAGCACGCTGCTGTCTTGAAGAGAACAGATTGTCCTCCTGTTGTCTTCTCACCACATTCGCTCTCGGTATGAATACACCCCTCCCCTTACCCCACACACGGTCCATCAGCGAAGACGTCTGGTGTTTACTTCTCCAGGCGTGAGGCTAATACAGCTCACAGCTAACAGCTCACACTGCCCCAGGCCTACATCGCCACAGACTGGGTGTGGCTTCCGACGCCATGTGACATACACTGTTGATCTACTATATGAATATATGAATCAGTGGATCGGATGCACCCAGCTGCACCCAGAAGGAAGCCACCGACAGGAGTGAACCTTGGTGGGTAGGTTTGACATTGTGAGACACGCCAGTGATTCAAGTTTCACACTCAGCTGCACACGGCAGAACCTGAATGACTGTCCTGGTGCGTGTGCTCGTGCTGTGGTGCTGGAAGAGATAGGCTCTGGAGGACCTAGCACACAGCTGGAGGTGGTGGGTAGAAGAAGGATCTATCCAACATGCGCTGCCCCGGTTGACCCGCGAGCAGTGGTGTCCTCCATGAGTCATCCTGTTAGTGCAGCACCATCGGCAGACGGCTGCACCACGCAGGACTACATGCACACAGACCGTTACCACGACTGTCCTTAACACCACGTCACCGTCACCAAAGACTGCAGTGGTGTCGTACCAGACTGTCATGGAGTGACTCAGAATGGCAGCGGGTCATCTTCAGTGACGAGTCCCGCTTTAGTCTTGGTGGAGACGCCCAACGAATCCGTGTGTGGAGGCACCGTGGTCAGCACCGAGATGAACGGTTTGCTGTCCCACGTCCAGAAGGCCTGGTGTCACTCCACCTCCACCCCTACCGCACCATCTGCAGGAACTGTGTGAGGATGTTCAAGCTGCATGGGATGGATCATCACAGGACACCATTAGGAACCTCCACAGCTCCAAACCGAGACGTCTGGCGTGTTGGGTTAGCAAAAATGGCGGCCCGGCGCCATACTGAGAGACAGACTTCTGTATGTGTAGCTCAATAAATATTGATCATATCAGTCTAAATTTATCATCAGTTATTGATCCTGGTCACCTTTATCTCCCTTCCCAACACCACCGCACTCCCACACCTCCTTAACTCAGTATTTAGTAGATCCTCCTTTCGCAGAAATTTCGCAGAAAAAATGGCCATTCCAGAACGTTGTACTTGTTCCTCTGCATGAATGCATTAGTAGATTTTGAGCAGTGTTTAGGGTCGTTGTCTTGTTGGAAGATCCAGCCCCGGTGCAGCTTCAGCTTTGTCACTGATTCCTGGACATTGGTCTCCAGAATCTGCTGATATTGATTGGAATCCATGCGTCCCTCAACTTTAACAAGATTCCCAGTCCCTGTACTGGCCACACAGCCCCACAGCATGATGGAACCACCACCAAATTGTACTGTAGGTAGCAGGTGTTTTTCTTGGAGTGCTGTGTTCTTTTTCCTCCATGCATAACGGCCCTTGTTATGCCCAAATAACTCTATTTTAGTTTCATCAGTCCACAGCATCTTATTCCAAAATGAAGCTGGCTTGTCCAAATGTGCTTTAGCATACCTCAAGCGGCTCTGTTTGTGATGTGGGCGGAGAAAAGGCTTCCTCTGCATCACTCTCCCATCCAGCATCTCCTTGTGTAAAGTGCGCCGAATAGTTGAACGATGCACAGTGACTCCATCAGCAGCAAGATCATGTTGTAGGTCTTTGGTGCTGGTCTGGGGGTTGACTCTGACTGTTCTCAATATATTTCGCTTCTGTTTATTCCAGATTTTTCTCGGTCTGCCACTTCGAGCCTTGACTTGAACTGTGCCTGTGGTCTTTCATTTTCTCACAGTGTTTCTCACAGTGGAGACTAAAAGCTGAAATCTCTGAGAGAGCTTTCTGTATCCTTCCCCTAAACCATGACGGTGAACAATCTTTGTTTTCAGGTCATTTGAAAGTTGTTTTGAGACTCCCATGCTGCGACAAGATGCAAAGAGGAGAAAAACTTACAATTGCCCCCCTTAAATACCCTTTCTCATAATTGGAGTCACCTGTGTATGGAGGTCAAGGGTCACTGAACTTACCAAACCAAATTTGAGTTCCAATAATGAGTTCTAAAGGTTTTGAAATCAATAAAATCAATAAAAGACAATTTTTGCACACTTTCAGTAAATCATATAAACTTCATTTCACTTCTCAAATATCACTGTGTTTGTCCCCTATATGATATATTTAACGCAATTTTTTATCCAAACAATCAATGCTTTATAAAGGTAAATTAGGAAAATTAACAACGCTGCCCAAACTTTCACACCCCACTGTATATGGCGAGTAACTAAGTACATTCTGATTGGTGCAGATGGATCCTGTGGTCGGATGAGTGCAGTGCTGTGCTCGTACCTGCAGTGGTGAGCTCCAGATCTCGCTTCACGAAGGCTTTCCTCTTCTCCTCCAGCAGCTGGCTGGGGATCAGTCCTGCACTGCCACCCTCCAGATGACACGCCTGCAGCATGTGCAGAGACCCCAAACATAATTAGGGACTGTTTATTTGGTTGAGCACATGGTGCATATTTCATCAGACGGGATCTCTTTCTAGCCTGCATGTTTAGTGGGCACAATAACACACACGGGACCCTTCGCTTAATGACTGGGTGGGGGGGTCAATGACACGTAACCTACCAGGTCACTGAGGATCGAATGAATAACCTCGTCACATACATGGCATATTTTACAAAAATCTATATTTCGAGTTCTACCAGCGGATATTCCTTTCCAGCAGAATTATACCACACGTGGTCAAAAGTATGTGGACAGCCCCCCGGTATGAGCCCATAGAAGAAGGATCTATCCAACATGCAGAGCCATGATCGCCTGCGAGCCGTGGTGTCCTCCATGAGTCATCCTGTTAGTGCAGCACCATTGGCAGACGGCTGCACCACGCAGGACTACATGCACACAGACCGTTACCACGACTGTCCTTAACACCACGTCACCGTCACCAAAGACCGCAGTGGTGTCGTGCCAGACTGTCCTCTTGTGACATACCATTCCTAAACCACTGGCAACCCAACTTATCAAACCATGTCCTGGGTTCCTCCTCAAACTGTTCTCCCAAAGTTGGAGGCATGTAATCACCTAAAATGTATTTTTACCTTAACACCCTTCATTAACATCACCCTTCACTGAACCTAAGGAGCCCAAACCCTGAGAAACAGCCCCAGACAATCATCCCGCCCCCAACCAAACTTTACAGTGACCACTATGCGTTTCGGTAGGTAGCGTCCTCCACCAAACCCATCACATTTCCACACAGGTGGACGTTCCCAATGGTCCAGAGTCTTGTGGCGGTGTGCTTTACACCATCTCAGCCAAAACTTGGCATTGCACATAGTGATCCTAGGCTTGTGTGCGGCTGTTTGGCCATGAAAGCTCCTGATGCTGCTTCCAGGGGCTGCTCAGAGTCCCTGGCTCCGCACTCTGCGTTCGTGTGGCTGCTGTTGCTCCTAGATGCTTCCGTATAACAGTGACACCCCTGGTAGATCCGACCAGGGCAGATCTACCAGAGCAACGGTGGCATCCCTTCACCGTGCCATGTCACTGAGCTCTCCAGTACTGGAATATGGAGATTGCATGGCTCAGCTCACCTGCTAGCAAAGTCCAAAGTTCAGTCTTAGAAGCTGGTTTGGCATTTTCAAACACACTCCATGGTGCTGTGGTTCTAGACTCAGTCCATTGGTTTGAGAACACCAGCAGCTTCTTTGTTTGGAGCCTCTTGAACAGCTACACATTCTTTCAGACCCATAGCAATGAGGTGTCTTCTCACAGTGGAAGGATGGATGTGGATGGTTTCAGATCTGAAGCAAGAGTCTCAGCTTGGACAGTCTTATAGCAGATCTCCATATATATATATATATATATATATATATATATATATATATATATATATATATACATATCCCCTGAAAAATGAACACCTTGTTATTAAGGTGAGGAAATGAGGACAAGGTGGTCCCTGACATACACACCTGCCACCAGTTGGGGTCCTCCTGGTTGAAGATCTGCAGGATGTCTCCACTGCTGAACCGGAGGCCGGCCTCTTTACAGGGGATCAGGTTGTCGTGAGCCGGGTCGTAGTCAAAGTGGCACTTCACAAAGGCCTGAGGACACATGCGGACAGATCAGGGTCACACGCATCACACAGCAGTCACACTTTCGGTTTCATCGCTCATGTGTTTCTTTAATTCGTCACCACGTGTACCAGGGGTCACCACGTGTACCAGGGGTCACCATGTGTACCAGCGGTCACCATGTGTACCAGGGGTCACCACGTGTACCAGGGGTCACCGCATGTACCAGGGGTCACCACGTGTACCAGGGGTCACCACGTGTACCAGGGGTCACCATGTGTACCAGGGGTGAGCCTACGATGAGGCCTCGGGAGCCACGCCCAGGTGTTTACATTCACTCAACAGCTTCAGCTTCTAAACCTCCTGGATTTATACACCAGCCGCTGCCTGAGGAAAACCAGGAGGGTTCTAAAGGACTCCACCCACCCAAGCCACCGTCTGTTCTCACAGCTGCCGAGTGGGAGGAGGTTCCAAAGTATAGAGTCCAGAACCAGCCGCCTCAGAGATAGTTTCTTCCCCAGAGGCATCAGGCTACTGAACAACCAGTAGTGCTGAGGCACCGGTATATGGACCCGGTTCAGCACACCTCACCTATATCAACTAAACGATGATCTCCATGGACAATCATCACTCTGTACTCTACATTAGCATACTTATGCTTATACACATACAGACTGACCTACTGTCAGGTATACTGTATACCTGTAGTATATATATATATATATATATATTTTTTTTTTTCTGTGCCCTCTATATACCCTGCATCTCTCATCTACCTCAGTCTTACCATAGTGCTATATGAAAATGTGTAATATCATATACTTATATATGTATATATTATATATATATATATATATATCTATATATCATGTATGATATATATATAGTATATATAAGATCCTTAATTCGTTTAACTTTTATATTATGTTATATAAACCGATATATTCGGATAAAAAAGAGCCGCTGTGTTTACACATTGTATATATTTATGGTTTCATGTACAGGGGTTGGACAATGAACATGAATAACACCAGATCATTTTAGTGGCGGGGTCTCATGGCTAAAAGGACAGCCTGGTGGCCACTCTTTAAGTTAACTGCACACCTGCACCAGTAAGAGCAGAGTTTGTGAAGGTTTTAGCGGTAAGAGCACAGTTTTCTCTCAAATACTGTCACAATGTGCAGCATGTATGGTGCACATATTCACCAGAGTTCAAAAGCGGAACAAAACGGTTGGTGCACGTCTTTGCTGGCGGCATTTGTGACACAAGACAGCACGTCTTTGTGATATCTCAAGAGCCACGGTTCCACTGTGCCCAGGGTAATGTCAGCTATATACCAAGAAGGACGCATCTCCTCATCCGACCTCACCGTAGTGACCTGGCCACTAGTCCTGCATAGAGGAAATGGCTGTACAACTGCCATCTGACCACTGTGCAGGATTCAGCTACTTTATGTATTCCCACTGACCTATATAAACGCTGTATTGCCCGCAAAAGGACCTACACCATACTAATAAATGACTGTGGTCTAAAACCAGGTGTTTCAGTTTCATTGTCCAACCCCTGTAGATTTATTTGTATTTATGTACTGTAAGGGACTCTGCACCTAAGTTTTTCACTCACCTTCACACCGGTAAAAAATGTGACGTAACAATAAATGTGATTGATTTGATTTGATCTGATAACTGCAGAATATCTGATTCTGTCAGTAATTGGTTCAGTGTTTCGTATTTGGCTTACAGGCAGTTGGGTAATGGGAAAACTCTGGGTCTATAGCAGGCAGCGATTGGACAATAAACCCAAAGAATGCAATGTGCTATGAGTATCAACATCATCCACAATTTACCCTTCGGGTCATCAGACATGTATTTCGTTTCGGTGTTGATGGGAAAGTGTTCTGCTGCTGTCCCGTGGGTGCGATGTTCAGTGGTGCTTGCTGTTTCCAGTACAGAAGGCTGTTTGATCCGACTGAGGATAACGTAAGAAATTAGAGTAAGGGTAGACATGTGCTGAGAAACCCCACTGCTGAGAAACCACTACTACTCTGAGCTACAGTAACAGACATCTCTATGAATCATGGACTGCACTTAAATAATCGAAGTCAATATCATGTTCACTGGACGTTGGGGGATGGATTCACTGCGCACAACAGAGACTTAATCCAAGTAGGACCGCTGGTAGACCCGTATGACCGTACGCTTCCATACACCTGCAGATTCAGCTTCCTCACACTGTGGTCTTTGGCCACACCCACATGCAGTCACTCCTTTTAGCCAGTCATTAACATCTGCTCTGGAGCGTTTCCCACACATGGAACGAGACATTCCCTGCACTGTAGCACCTCTTCCCAATCTATGGATCCCGTCACTCACACCCCGCAGGTATTTATAGCCCCGTCTTCCTCATGCAGCGCCATCTGCAGGAGCCTGAAGTTACTACCACCTTCATATTATATGATTTGTGTGTAATTGTTAAGGCTGAAACACTCCATAGGCCGAACAGGTGGACATACTGTATGTAAGTGTGTTGTGACTTTATGACCTCACCTGAATGGCCCAGAGGCTGAACGCTATGTCCATGATATGGGCCCTTTAACACCTGCTACCGCCCTCCCCCCCTTACAAACCTATAACCAGGCCCTCCACTCATACGAGCCCTGGCTACATCACTGGTCTGTACACAAACACAGATACATGCCCAGGTGCCAGGCTCGGTACGTCTTGCCCGCACATGAATCTCCACAGACAGGCTGTATAACAGTCTGAAGGTGCTTATTGAAATACCACGGTCCCTGGCATCTGCACTGGCTAAACAGAACCGCATGACGTACGTGTCTGGCAGAAGGCTGTCAGCAGGGCGGGAGAGCGAGCGAGCGAGGGGAAGAAAAGCAGAAATAAAATGAGGGGGGGGAATGGAAGGAAGGATGGATGAAGGGAGGGCGAGAGCCGAAATCCTGTCACCATGGCAACCCCGGCCCCCCACACTCCAGTGAAATGTGGCGAGGATGCACTGAGGCGGAAACGTATGGCGAAATCCCCCCAGACGTTTTAACCATAGTTGTATAAACTGAACGGAGATTCCATAAATTACACATAGCACCAATCACAGGGCCCAGAACTCGCCCTAACGAGGTAACACACCCCTTCACGACCCGACGGGCTGGAGCGCAGTCAGTAAGCTGGCCTAGTTGCCTCAGACTGGATCTTCTGGGATGGGTTCCTTCTCCTGCCGCTTGTTTCTGTTTGATTTCAGCTGATGGGACTAAATTTGGCATCTAATCTGTCAAAGTATCAATCAGAGTTAGTAGTATGGATGCGTCAGCCTCTCGTTCTCGTCTCCCAACTGACTGATCTCCTGCTGCTCCCAGACTGAACTCCCAGCAAGCAGCTTGTTTAAGCCCTTCTGGAAGCGTTAACGGCGCAAGGCTTATTATACCACCGTTTGTCGTGAACCAAGACTCCGACGCTGACAGTCAGTCAGGACGTTTGGCATATGTGGTTTTTGCTGTGGAACTACATCAGGAGTGGTGCTACAGTGGTAATGACCATCATGAGAAAGAACAGCTGCACCCAGAAGGAGGTGTGGGAGTGCGGTGGTGTTGGGAAGGAAGATAAAGGTGACCAGGATCAATAACTGATGATAAATTTAGACTGATATGATCAATATTTATTGAGCTACACATACAGAAGCCTGTCTCTCAGTATGGCGTCGGGCCGCTGTGTTCGCTAACCCAACACGCCAGACGTCTCGGTATGGAGCTGTAGAGGTTCCTAATGGAGTCCTGTGATACTCCATCCCATGCAGCTTGAACATCCTCACACAGCTCCTGCAGATGGTGCGGTAGGGGTGGAGGTGGAGGGACACCAGGCCTTCTGGACGTGTGAGAACTAACCGCTCATCTTGGTGCTGACCACGGTGCCTCCACACACGGATTCGTTGGGCGTCTCCACCAAGACTAAAGCGGGACTCGTCACTGAAGATGACCCGCTGCCATTCTGAGTCACTCCATGACAGTCTGGTACGACACCACTGCAGTCTTTGGTGACGGTGACGTGGTGAACCCAGATAGTCCAGATTTCCTGGTACAGGCCACCAAACCAGGGCTGGACCTGGTCTCTGGAAAAGTCCTTGTTGTTCAGCCTTGGTATAAAGACGGACCAGACGTCTCGCACGTAAACTCCAGAAGCTAGCAGGTCCACTTTCTAAGATGTGTGGTATTCCAGGGGTTAAAGGAGGGGTGGAGTTACGGGACCTGAACCGTACCACCAGGCATACAATCTACCTCAGCATGGCTGCCATGCCATCTATACATTTCAGTTGCCCATAAGGGACTTCATGTCCCCGGACACTGGTCACCCGCTACCGTGCCGACTCAAAACCACCAGCTTGTGCGACCTCAGTTTCAGAAGCAGCTGGCTGGCTAGCTATAAGTTGTGGATACAGTCCTGAGTGTTCAAACATCAGACACTATGTTTGTGATTTGTAATCGGATCTCCAAAGTGGCCATCGGAACGCTTACTCTCCATTTTGGATGGGGGTGGTCTGTTTTCTGGGGAAGGGGGGCCAAATGAGCTACACTGATTGGCGGTGTTGCCGTCATTCTAGGAATGTCTGTTCATGTGGTGGCAATCTTTCGCAACTCCACCAGGCAACTCTTTTCAGCCATGCAAGACGAGATTCCCATCTTTCAGAAAGTGGAGATTCCTAAAAACTTGGAATGTTGGTTTTGTTGTATTGAAGATGCCACGGTCAATCACGGTGCGTTCTGACACGCCCACACAGTTCTGAGTAGGAAGCAGCTCTCCTATTAAACCGCATTCATTTACAGTCCAGGGTGCTTCCTGTCTTCTGCAGGACGAGCACTGGGACAGGCTCCAGTGCTTGACCCCAAAGGGGTCACATCACCAGACACAAAAAAAATCAGTCCCCCTGCTGTTTTAAGGTGGTAGTACCTTCAGGCTCCTGTAGATGGCGCTGCTACACGAGGATGACGGGGCTATAAATCCCTGTGGGGTGTGAGTGACGGGATCCATAGATTGGGAGGAGGTGCTACAGTGCAGGGAGTGTCTCGTTCCATGTGTGGAAAACGCTCCAGAGCAGATGTTACTGATTGGCTAAAAGGAGTGACTGAGGATGTGGGCGTGGCCAAAGACCATAGTGTGAGGAAGTAGCTGAATCTGCAGGTGTATGGAAGCAGTGTACGGTCATACGGGTCTACCAGCAGGGGCTACAATCCCAGTCTACAGGAAACTCTCCTTGGGATAGTGCCAGGGGAGGCATCCACCAAATCTGGCCCCAGTTCTTTGATGGAGTGTCTGAACATTGATATGGCTACATCCAGAAACTTGCCGGATCCAGTCACAGCTGTTACAGGTGCTGGTGGAGGTGTTACTTGATGTTGTTGCTGCAACCAGGTACTCCTCAACTATGAAGAAGACACGACTGGGTGGGAGGACTCTACTGGGACAATATGGTGGTTGGTGTAGCTCAGCGGTTAACACCACTACCCCCCAGGAGAGCTACCACCCCATATGGGAGACGGGGGTTGGAATCAATCGAGTCAAGGTAGCAAATACTGAGCTACACCAATAAGAGTCCTTGGGCAAGACTCCTAACACGGCACTGGCCTACCTGTAAAACCAACCGCTCTGGATAAGAGCGCCAGCTATAAGAGCTTCCTGGTTCGGCATGTGTCTGGCTTTCCCGTCTTTTTGCCGCGGGTTTCCCACAATCCCCCTGCCTGCTACACTGATCTGTAATGTGACGGACGCGTCCGCTCATGTTCATACATATGGAATATTTTACAGTGGTGTGAATCCACAGCTATCGATTTCACGAAGAGCTTGTGAGGAAATGCTAGAGCACATCCAACAGCACCAGGAGGGCCAGATTTTCGGTTTGGCTCATGTACACATTGGTGCTTGCTTCATTTCGGAAAGTTTGTGTTGGAACGGATAAAATTCCCCAACAACCGACAAAGACAAACACCCTCGCCAACTGTCCCCGGCTGCTGGAACGCGACTTGGCTAGTTCAGCTTTTTTAAATTGTTATTTTTGGTACCAGAGGATCAGAGATACTGCCAGCCTTGGACTCCGCATCCCGGGACGTTTCGCCAAGGCCTGGACGGAAGCCCATAGAACCGCTCAGCTTCCTGAAAGTTTCCTGGAACCGCGTACCTCTCAGAGGACCTCTCTGTAGTGGAAGACTCCGGTTTACAGTAACGGTGTGACAGCGAACTCACTCACAGTCCTTCCCTAGCTCGTACGCTGACTCTGTGGCACATGTGGTTTTGGTCTTGAGTGTTGCTGTGGAACTACATCAGGATGGTACTACAGTGGTAATGACCATCATGAGAAAGAACAGCTGCACCCAGAAGGAGGTGTGGGAGTGCGGTGGTGTTGGGAAGGAAGATAAAGGTGACCAGGATCAATAACTGATGATAAATTTAGACTGATATGATCAATATTTATTGAGCTACACATACAGAAGTCCGTCTCTCAGTATGGCGTCGGGGCCGCTGTGTTTGCTAACCCAACACGCCAGACGTCTCGGTAATGGGAGCTGAGCTGTAGAGGTTCCTAATGGAAGTCCTATGATAAAATCCATACGCCCATGCAGGCTTGAACCATCCTCACACTGAGCTCACACACAGTTTCCTGCAGATGGTGCGGTAAGGGGTGGAGGTGGAGGGACACCAGGCCGTTCTGGACGTGTGACAGCAAACCGTTCATCTTTGGCGGCCGACCACGGTGCCTCCACACACACGGGATTCGTTGGGCGTCTCCACCAAGACTAAAGCGGGACTCGTCACTGAAGATGACCCGCTGCCATTCTGAGTCACTCCATGACAGTCTGGTACGACACCACTGCAGTCTTTGGTGACGGTGATGTGGTGTTAAGGACAGTCGTGGTAACGATCTGGGTGCATGTAGTCCTGCGTGGTGCAGCCGTCTGCCAATAGTGCTGCACTAACAGGAGGACTCATGGAGGACACCACTGCTCGCTGGATGTCTGTAATGGTGGCTGTTGGGTCAGTCCGGTACAGGGATAAGACCTGTCCTTGCTTACGTCACATGTCTCACAATGCCAAACCTACCCACCAAGTTTCTTTCCTGTGGGTTGATTCCTTCTGGGTGCCGCTATGTATTTACTGAGTGTGTGTCAGATATGTTAGCGTGAACCGTAAGTGACTCAGGTCCTTCTCGCATTCCGACCCGCACCCGCCCTTTAACAACTAAACAACATTCCATCAACAGCTAACCTGGCGGGGCGTGTGCGGCTCCTGGTAGCTGGGGAGGATTTTGAGCACCACGCTGCCGCTGGCCTCCTTCAGCATGTCCTGCAGCACCTTGGGGTCGTTTCCCACCTCCTTGCCGTTCACCTCCTTGATGACATCACCCACGTGCAGGAGGCCCTGCTGGTCAATCATCCCTCCGTGCAGGATCCGGGCTATCACCAGCTCGCCCCCCTCCACACGGAACGTCACGCCCTGAAAAGAAAGGCGAGGCAGGACGAGTTATCTGGCTCAGACACTGAAAGACTCTGCACTACAGGGCTCGTGTACTTGCTGGAGAACTCATGGCTGCTCGTGAAGAGGTGCGGGTTTCTTGGTTTCATGGTGCGGTTTGATCAGCATCTGCTTTGGCCCTAATCCAATTTCAGCCTAGCGTCATGTAGAGGCTGTTTGTAAAATAATACGAGTAATGTAATAACGGGTAAATAGGTCTAATATCACAGACGTAATGCTGCCACACAGATAGGAAACGAAGGGGCTGCAAAAAGTGAAGTTACACCTACTTGGGGAGTGAAGTCGGGCCGTCTGGTTTGCACTGGCTGCAATAAGGGTGGCGCTTGCCCACTTGACTTGAGAGCGGTACAGCGATGCACCCACGTGACGTGATGTCCCCCAATAAAAACGGAGTTTGACATTTAATATGTGAAACTATGTAATACGTGTTTGGTATGTTAACGGCTTTAATCTTATAATGTGCTGCTCTACTTAAGCTTCTAGACACTGAAAAATGTTTAGCTGGGCGTGCGGCCCCATTAGCATTGGATGTTAGATGCTAACCCATGTCCAACGAAATATGTGAGTCTGTATATAGCAATGTGGCACGCATAGTTCAATGTCTAACTAAGAGTAGGCATGTGTGTGAGGACGTGGCCGTAATGAGTTCAAATAACCCGCCGTTGGCCCGACATGTCGGGAGGGGGTTTGCTCGGACACATCCTACACCATCAGGGTGGACCACAGCAACACATGGGCAGGAGGGGACGAGGACCACACAGATGGGCCTAGTGGACATGGAGTATGTGTTGAAGCAGGTGGGTGGGGGCCAAACTTTGGCTATAGATTCTGCAGGCGGAGGCCGAAAGGATTAGTGGTCGACTCGGCCAGTTGTGATCGGGCCCCTGCTGACCTCTAGTGCAAGCTGTTCATGGTCTGAGGATGCCTGGGCCGATCTGGGACATTTCCCTGATGTCATTATTTTCCCGCTTGTATTTCTTGTTCACTCTTCATATCCATGAACTGTATGACTGCTTATAATGCCTATATGTCAGTCTTGCGGAGCCTGTTTTAAAAATGTATAAGATGGAGAATTAAAAAATTAAATAAAAAAAATGAAATTTAAAAAACTAGGGCTGCCCTCTAGAAGTCGATGAGTCGAATCGTCAGTCGGAGACCCTTCAAGTCGACTGACAACAGTGAGCTTTTTTTTTTTTCGTAGAACAGACCAAAGCTTACAAGAAATGCAGAACATGTTAATAATTATTAAAGAGGAATAATAAATATACATCTTCATATATATCGTCGCTGTCCAAAGAAAAACAGGTATCCCCAAAAAAGGCAACTTTACAGGAGAGGCCAAAAACTCATTTCATTTGAATGGAGGTCAATGGAACCAGACGTCTTTCCAAGCAGTTTTGGGCCGTTTCTGTTGGTCCATTCTTCACGAAATTTCTACACAGTGTAAACAGCAGCTCATGTGATCAAATGAGATATAAAAGTGAAAATCAACAAAAATGGAGATACATGTTGTTCACTGGACAGCGACGATATGCAAGTTCTAGCTGGGCTGTGACGCTTGCTAAAAAATGAAATCCACGTGACAACATTCGCTGGTGGTTCACCGCTGAAGGAAGCTAAAGCTGTGAAGCTGAGAAACACGGGGGGAGCGATGTCTCAGAGAAAGAGGAGGAGCTTCTGAAGAAGAGAATCTAAACAAACGAAACCCAATTCTGCTCGTCATTCAGTCAGACATCCAACACTGCTCCAAACGAGGGAGCTGACAGGCTCCAATTCAGATCGTCATGGTAATGGACTACTGTGCTATGACTGCTTATAACACTCGTATGTCTGTGATGCACAGCCTATTGGAAAATCCAGCTTACCAAGTGCTCTCCAGAGACTTTGCGGATGCCGACCATCCTGACCGCATCTGGGGGAACAGGCTGGTTGTTGAAGGCGGGGTCCATGAAGGCACAGGGGCTGGGGGGCGGAGTCTCGTAGCTTTTGGAGGCCACCGAGTCGTGCGTCTCTAGTAGTGACTGCGAACCAATCAGAAGACAGCATTTTAGGTTACCGCGGTTTCGCAGCTCCAACGGGTTTGTCGGGTCGTACCTGGAAGTGTGGCTCTTTGAGTATGCAGGCGAGTTCGTGTGCGGTCTGGCTGTGGTTGGCGAGGGGCGAGAGGTCCTTCAGGATGTCCTGCACCAGCTCCACGTTGTTGTCCCTCACCGCCTCCAGCTTGGGCTCCTCGAACCGCTCGTGAGCCTGTTCCACATGCACACGGAGATACACACACAGCAGGCTCTAATTAGACGATGGCTAGCCGATCCGACCAAACCCATACAGCGTACCCAAGAGCGCTAAACCCGAATTCAGGCTTTGGGTAGCCTGTAAAATTAGCTAAAAGCTAACTATGCTAATCCATGCACATGCGGCTCCTTCCAGACTCGTTCACTAAAGCCCCACGCTAATGCTACGCAGGGCCGGCCCACAGGTCCAACCCTTAACCCAAAGCGGCCCGAACCGCGATCAGGCCTGCGGGGAAACAGGTGAACGAGAGAGAGCCAGTGAGACGAAGAAGAGAAGCCTGGTTGTTGCTGGCACTGAAACATCAATGCTACAACCTGCATCCATTTTTCATCCCTCCTGTTTTTGTCCTCCCCCGGAAGCATGGAGGAAATCCTAAAGCTCAGCGATACCCGAAGCGCCGGAGGCCGTTTTTAATTCTAGCTGCTTATCATCGATCCTCTCCCTCCCCCTGTCCCCTCCATGCCGAGCACCTTCGCTTATCTAAGGCCACTCCGTGTTTAGTGAGGCGCTCTGATGGAGGGCCGGGTCTTACCGAGCACTATTAAGTCAGGGCAGGCCGTATGAGTCAGCAGTGCTGGGAAGTTTCGGGCCACGCCGGCTTCACTGATAAGTGCGGTTCCGGCTGTTTGCAGGTCGTTTGAAAGTTGCAAAGCTTGAAAAACCCAATATGAGGCGCTGTTATTCATGGGGGAGGCCAACGGGGTCTCAAATCAGCATGGCGGGGTCGACTGGAGTCCTCTGGAGCTGTTTGCAGGTGGTGTTCATCCTCCGGCTGCACTGAAACAACCCTCATCCCGATTCTCCAAGGACCTTCCTGCTCTCCTCTCATATTGCAGGTTCTACCCCGGTGTTCAAAGAGCTGCACCACGCAGGACTACATGCACACAGACCGCTACCACGACTGTCCTTAACACCACGTCACCGTCACCAAAGACTGCAGTGGTGTCGTACCAGACTGTCATGGAGTGACTCAGAATGGCAGCGGGTCATCTTCCATTTTTTTTTTCAGTGACGAGTCCCGCTTTAGTCCTTGGTGGAGACGCCCAACGAATCCGTGTGTGGAGGCACCGTGGTCAGCACCGAGATTAACGGTTTTTGTCGTCACAAAGTCGTCCCAGAAAGGCCTGGTGTCCCTCCACCTCACCCCACCCCTAACCGCAGGAACCCTGTCTGCAGGAACTGTGTTGAGGATGGGTTCAGCCTGCAAGGGCATGGGATGATTATCACAGGACTCCATCAGGAACCTCTACAGCTCCATACCGAGACGTCTGGCGTGTTGGGTTTAGCGAACACGGCGGCCCGACGCATAACTGAGAGTACAGACTTCTGTATGTGGTAGCTCAATAAATATGATCATCTTCAGCCTAAATAAAAAAAAATTTCATCATCAGTTATTGATCCTGGTCACCTTTATCCTCCTTCCCAACACCACCGCACTCCCACACCTCCTTCTGGGTGCAGCTGTTCTTTTGATGATGAGTGTATGTAAACACACACATGAGCTCAACGTACAGAAAAATTTGTCCCCTTGCCTGTTTAAGGTGGTAGTACCTTCAGGCTCCTGCAGATGGCGCTGCACGAGGACGATGGGGAGCTATAAATACCTGTGGGGTGTGAGTGACGGGATCCATAGATTGGGAAGAGGTGCTACAGTGCAGGGAATGTCTCGTTCCATGTGTGGAAAACGCTCCAGAGCAGATGTTAATGATTGGCTAAAAGGAGTGACTGCATGTGGGCGTGGCCAAAGACCATAGTGTGAGGAAGTAGCTGAATCTGCAGGTGTATGGAAGCAGCGTGCGGTCATACGGGTCTACCAGCAGTGGCTAAAATCCCAGTCTACAAGGAATTCTCCTCGGAGCTGTGCCAGGGAAGGCATCCACCAAATCTGGACCAGCTGTCCAATTCTTTGGTGTAAGAGTGTCTGAACACTGTGGCTACATCCATACGGCTGTCATTGGTGCCGGTGGAGGTGTTACACAGGTATGTGTCAGTCACACTGTTGCTTGTAAGGTTCTCCACACCCCGCTGTGACAGGAGGAACATAGCAAAGGAAGACAGGATGTCCCCAAACTTATGACCAGCCGAGTGTGTCTAAAGACAGAGGCTTCTGAGGGAAGCACCGTCGCCTCCTGTTCGGTCTCCATGGTTATGGTGAGTGATATTTGGGTCTCGGCTCTGCCAGACAGCGAGATGTGCTTTGTTGGCACCGCAGGGGAAAGCACCGATGGCGGGAGGTGACCTTAAGGACCGGTCTGAAGACCACAGCGGTTTAGGGGCTGATTGTTTCTCAGCGCTGTGGTTGAAGGGTGGGACGGGGGGGGGGCGGGTTGGACTGGGGGCGGTAAATATGGCTTGGGCACTCTTTGCCCAGCGAGCCTGGCTGGCGTGTGAGAACTGTGGAAGCCTCCCTGCGGGGATGGAGGCGTCTGGATGTGACTGGACGCTCCGGATCATTCCCTGACCTTTTCGGTGACGGGTTATTTATACCCCCGCTGTGACAGGTGCAGCATGCCGGCTGAAAAGAGGGCTGTTGTGCTGTAAACTGTCACAAACATCACAGAACCGCAGCATCACTGCACACGCACTGAGCACTTCACCAGCCGCACCTCCCTGTATCTACACACTGTCCATATCAGCTCCACTGACCATACAGGACGCTCTGTAGTTCTACAGGTACAGACTGTAGTACATCTGTCTCTCTGTGTACTGTATTACCCTGTTCTTCAATGGGCAGGACCCCCACAGGACCCCCACAGAGCAGGTATGATGTGGATGGTGGATCATTCTCAGCACTGCAGTGACACTGACGTGGTGGTGGTGTGTTAGTGTGTGTGTGCTGGTGTGAGTGGATCAGATACAGCAGTGCTGCTGGACACCTCAGTGTCACTGCTGGACTGAGAATCGTCCACCAACCAAAACTATGCAGACAACAGCCTCCTGTGGGCAGCGTCCTGTGTGCAGCGTCCTGTGTGCAGCGTCCTGTGGGCAGCGTCCTGTGGGGCAGCGTCCTGTGGGGCAGCGTCCTGTGGGGCAGCGTCCTGTGGGCAGCGTCCTGTGGGCAGCGTCCTGTGGGCAGCGTCCTGTGGGCAGCGTCCTGTGCCCACTGATGAAGGACTAGAGGATGACCGACACTGCACTGTGTAGCAGCAGATGAGCTATCGTCTCTGACTGTCCATCTACAAGGTGGAGCAGCAAGGTAGGAGTGTCTAATAGAGTGGACAGTGAGTGGACACAGTGTCTCAACACTCCAGCAGTGAAGAGAGAGAAATGAAGATGGAGAAATAAAGGAGGAGATATAGGGAGAGAGGGTTGGAGAGATAGAGATACGGAGAGAGAGAGAGAGAGAGAGAGGTAGAGAGAGAGAGAGGTAGAGAGAGAGAGAGAGAAGAGGAGAAAGAGGGAGAGGTAGAGGGAGAGGAGGTGTAGAGAGGTAGGAG
>JAMWET010002117.1:0-34787 GCA_024036415.1 Prochilodus magdalenae
ATGTCTGATTCCATTTCTTTCAATTAGTCTAATATAAGTAAATTTAATAATAATAATAATAATAATAATAATAATAATAATTAAGACCGTATAGGTATATGAGTATATAAGTATAATAATAAATGACTTTACATACTGTTGCAGAAGTCTTTATCTTTAAGAAAAAAATTAATTAAATCACTCCAAAATCAAAATGTCTTTGAAAGCTAATGCATGACATCCTAAAAACAGAAATTTATCAAAAACCATGCAATTATTCAAAATGCATTGGTTAAACTTATTACCAATAAACTTCTTTTACTTTAAGTTTTTTGGGACTGGCCTAACATTGGCCTACCTGTAAGATGAGTAACCCTGGAAGTGGCTCTACTGTAAATGTATTTGCATTCTTCATTTGAGAAGGAAAAAAAGCCTGGTCTGTAACATTCTGTCAGTGTAAGAGAAAAGGGTCTTTCACATTCAAGCTTGATTTTAGACTGCATGACTTAATGTCCCACAGATGAGTTAAATGATTAGACTGCCCATCTTTCCAGAAATTAAACTGTTAGAGCGCCTCTAGTGGCCACTGTGCAGTATCACAGTGTATGCAGTGAGTATACTGGTGAGATACCTGGTTATATGAAGGGCCCTGCTCACACACTAACACTCTCACTTACAATCCCTGACTCCTGTCTTAGAAACTCCAGAGACACCGAGGAAGTCTGAGACAGCAGCCTTGTGCAGAAAACAGGGTGTGTCGATAAGCGGTCCAGAGTAAAACTAAATACAGAGTTCTAGACTAGTTCTGTGCAGGTAAGTAAAGTTTTAAGATCTCATGCTTCCCATCTTAACTTCACCACTGGAACAACAACCCCCTACCACCTCCCCACCCTTTCAATACTGGCTTTACAAGCCCTCATCCACTTGACCTTTCCATTTTCAAAGCACCATCTTTTATATGTTAGCTCAAGTTAAGGTGCTGGTTATTTGTATATGGACAAAGCTGTTATTAGTAATAAACTAAATATATAGTGATGAACTACAACTTTCAGTTCGTTGGGCTTCAAGATACAAACTACTTCATTTGTCTTTTGTTGCGGTTCGCTGGCTGATTTCTTGTCGCAGCTCTGTTTCCAGAAGCAAAATCCTAAAATTCTCTGGCTGAATCGGCCAGCAGCTGAGGTGGGACACAGTTCAGCCATCTTGTATATATACAGTTTTCCATTCAGATTTCAGGTGAATTAAGCAGTCAATCCAAGAAATCACACATCACTAAGAATGAAGGCACATATGTATGTAGGCCAGACAGGAAATATTTAATGAACTAATAATATATACTGTTATTAAAATGAAGTGAGAATATCTGCTTTAGTACTGTTATTTATGAATCAGAAATGAAGTTACATTTTCACTGATCTCTTTCACTGAATAACTCATATCACATGCTGGTACTGTTGTTCCGGTGGTGGTGGATGTGACATCACTGTTCTGCTAAGCAATTCCAGAATGCTCAGTTTGGAATTCTGTTTGGGGAAAACATTTCTGATCAGCTAAAGACGGTCACGACTTTACTCTGATTTCTATTTCCTGTTTCTCTGATTTACTGTTTTCTCCTCTTCCTGTTTTTAGAATGACCATCTACAGGCTGGTCGAGGTCTCCACTGAGCGGGTATACCTCCTCCCCAGCGGAGATCTGTACATCGACCGGCGGCCTGTGATCATCCCTCCCGGTACAAACCCCGCTAGAAACTGTAACTCTGTACTGAAACAGAGGAGCTCATCTCCATTTCCATGTGCTGTCGCTTCCAAACGCTTTAGAGTGGATCTATTAAAGGCTTTAGGCGGTGCTAGAAGTGGAAATAAAGAAGTGCCGGTTCTCTCCTTACTCACACGTTAGCGGGCCTATCCGCCATATCAGCAGATCGGTTAGTGACGTCACACTCCTACTGTCTATAGTGGATTACAGATACTCGGAGAATCGCTGATAAATGTGAGATATGTGAAATATCTTGTGTTTAATCTGAGCTAAAAGTTCGGAACCGTGCTGGTGTCTGTGCTGTTCGGCGCTGATACGGTGAATATTCGCGGCCGTACAACGTTTTTTGAGCGTCTTCGCTTCCCGTAGGTTCAGTAGGCTATGGCTCGCTGGCGGTTGTGTTGAGTGACTGCGCTCCCGGACCCACCCAGACCGACCACCGGCTGATCCAGTAGGATGGAGGGAGCATATCTGAATTAGCTTAACTGGTAGTGATGCTGAAACTGATCTGTTTTCTGGGAGCGCAGAAAGTCAATCAAACGCTTTCCACCAAACTCCGCCCTTATCAGTCCACCAATCGCTGCAGAGCAACCGCTGCAGTCTTCAGCCCGGTATCCGCCCGGTGTTTGAAATTCAAGTAGCGGCTACAGAATGAAACTTTGGCTGATCAGACTCAGCTTTTTAGGTGTACTGTGTTCCTGGCTCTGTACAGATCAGCTGTCTGTTTAACTGGCTAGTTACGGCGTCTATGTTGAGTTTGTGTTTAAATATCAGTTTCATCATTTAAATGTACTTTGAGCTGTGTAACTCTGCAGACCGTTTACATGGACACAAAGCTCCATAACACACTACATGAAAACCATTACTGTGGTCATGTGATGTGGGAGTGTAAACAGCAGATCAGATTTCTTAGACTGCATTAAGGCCTAGAAACCCGACTGAGATTAAAGAGAGCTGGATTTTAGCTGACCAAGCAGTGACTTACAGAGTCTGTGTTACTTGGTACTGTGGTGTGTGCAGGTCTGCCCCACTCCCTTATTGACCCACCGGTGTGTGCGGGATCCTTCGACGCCGTGGTCACCGGAGAAGGAGACCCCATCTTCTCTGAGGAGATCCTGGACCTTCTGGAGGCAGTTCCAGGGATCCTCAGTCTGGCTCAGGAGATGGGGTTTTCAGTTTGAGGAGCTGGTGTATATTTGTAGAAATGTTTATATGTAAAATATTGTACAGTAATTAAAACCACCACATCTTAAGATTGGTGATAAGTTTCCTTTATGATTTTTATATTTATATAAGTTTCCTTTATGATTTTTATATTTATATAAGTTTCCTTTATGATTTTAAAGATTTATATAAGTTTCCTTTATGATTTTTAGATTTATATAAGTTTCCTTTATGATTTTTTAGATTTATATAAGTTTCCTTTATGATTATTTTATATTTATGTAGGTTTATGATTTTTATAGTCTTAAATAAGTTCCTTCATATTTTTAGATTCATATAAGTTTCCTTTATATATTTTTAGATTTATACAAGTTTCCTAAAAATTTTTTTACATTTATATAAGTTTCCTTTATGTTTTTTTTGTTGATTTATTTAAGTTTCCTTTATTATTTATTACATTTTTATGTCTAAGTTTAATTTTGTTATTGTTATTAATGTATTTATTATTAATTACAGTGGTTCTACAATGTTGCTGGCACTAACGGGAGGACTAGAGGCATCACTGCTCGCTGAATATCCGCAATCGTGGCTGTTGGGTCAAACAGGTACAGGGATAAGGCACATGCTTGCTTATGTCACACGTTCAGCATGTCTCACGATGTCAAACCCACCCACTGAGTTTCATACCTGTGGTTTGACTCCTTTTGGGTGCAGCTGTTCTTTTGAAGGTGAGTGTATAATAGAGAGTAAACAGTAACTGTGGAAGATTTGACCAGAGACATGCAGTCTTACACTTACACTGTATAGAACTGCATGTGTTGTTATTGCTGTGTATTGAAATGAATTGGTTAGTCAGTCATATGTCATGGTTACCTGGAAGTGTGATTAATCAGGATGCTTATCAAACACAGGTGAAACAGGTAAAGCATTGTGGTTGGTTAGAAGAAGCATTAGCATATCTCACTATTGCAGAAGCTGATAATGTGTAAACAAACAGCCCTAGCTGATCCTGAAGCCTTTTCCTCCCCTCTTTCACAGAGGAGTATAACTTTCTGGGTATCAGTATAGTGGGGTAGAGTAACGACCAGGGAGATGGAGGGATCTACGTCAGCTCCATTATGAAAGGCGGAGCTGGGGCATTGGATGGACGAATTAAACCTGGAGCCATGCGGTTACAGGTACACCTTTAATTACGCTGACCAGACTGATGTGTACAACATTCTCACCTTACACTGGTTCACCAGTGAGCTTGATCCACTGTATCCTGGTGGTGCTTATATTAATTTGACCTCTAACATGAATAGAGCTTGGGATGAGGACTATGCATGAAGCACTGAACTCCTATCGTTTCTGTCTCTGCCTTCCTTTTCCTCTCATGGGGTTTTTAGGAGGGTTCCTTGTAGAACTGTTCTTCAGTCCTGCCTCTCACTCCTACCTTTATTCATCATGTGGCATCTAGCCTAAAGCTGAAGCCCCTCAGTCTTTAGGCTTCCCCTAATGGATAATCAGACTATGAATTGAGCTATATATTGTATATTTACAGTATAAAATATTTTTCTAGGCCAGAATCATGTCACCGTATATCTGTTCTGTGGTATTTGAGGTGATGTTCAGCATGCAGGTGTGGTGGGCCTCCTAAGAAGTAAAACCTAATAAAGATTCAGTTTGCCGTACAAACTGTTAAACGTCTGGTCATAACACACGTTTCAGTTGTTGTGATAGGCCAGTGTAATATTACCCATCACATGGTTTTAAACATCTCTAATAAAAATTCTTTGCTAAGAAAAACATATTTGTTGATGTCCAGCACTTTCTCGTGAATACATCTAGCTTCCTGTACTGCATAGCTCCCCTGTCCTGTCCTATCCTCTCTCGCTCATCTTCTCAGCATTCTCAGAAATGTAGCATTTTTATGCATTTATTTCAATTTTACATCTCACTTTGTCTCCTCCTCCTCCTCCTCCTCCTCCTCCTCCTCCTCCTCCTCCTCCTCCTCCTCCTCCTGACTACCATGCTTTCATTCTTTTTTTTTCTTCTGATGTTTAATTAATGATGATGATAGCCTGCCTAAATACTGAACCATCAGAAAAGGCGTTTTCACACAGCAATCGAATGGAACCATGGTTCAGTTATCTGGACCGAGACCACTTCTCTAAACCTTTGGTCCGAATAAGGCAGATATGAAAACACTCTCAAAGTCTAGGGCACCTAAAGCTTCTCAGCAGTGTGAGATGTGCTCAAGCTTTAGTCTTCTGCAGGTTTGAACAGGACCTTTTGATCTTATTTTGCTCTGCAGTTTTTCTAGCCTCAGAGACCAGTCTGTACCTCACACACTCACTAGCTCTTACTCAGTCTACAGTTTTGTATTTACAGTTTACATCAACATAAGGGCTGCAGAACCATCTAGGAGCACCCACACACTCTGCCATAAACTCCTGAACACAGAATCTGTGAGAGAATACATCACAGGTCTGTCCATGATGAGAACTCTACGCCATGAGTCTGAACTGTGAAGACAATACAAAAGCCAAAGACTTCTTAGTTGTTTGATAATTCAAATTGTTCCCCTTATAGAAGATTATATATCGCTTTCCCTCACTCTGCTTTTGTGTCTCTCTGGCAGAAACTCAGTGTTTGAAGCGGAGGTGTTTTTAATAAGCAGGTTTGCCACATCATCATACATCAGTTATCATACATCAACATACATCAGACTCAGTTTATAATAATTAAAATTACACTACCAGTCAAAAGTTTAGACACACCCAATTAAACGAATGTTGATGGTTATGTTAAAGACAAAGCATTTTTCCCAAACTGTTTAGAAACACATCTCGTTATATCAGCCTCCACTGCGGGTTTAGAAAGCTGTTTTATCCTGTCCTGAACTCATAGGACAGACACCAGACTCTGAAACACCCACGCTGGATATAGTTTACTGAGAAGAGGAACAACTGTCAGTTCCTGCACTTGCTTTAGTTGTGGAACCAAACAAAGGAAGGTAGCTTGGTTTCTTTCGTTAACCTGCTGTGAAAAAGAACGTGAGCAAATGGATTGCAAATTTAGTGCCAAAATGGCAGTGAGAGATCAGAGACCTGATCCAGGTGAGGATCCTTTCATCCTTCTCATTAGAAAGAACTGTGATGCTGCCCACACTCATCTGTCTCATCCTCTAGCATAAAAAGAGGATGTGTGAAGTATAACTGTGGTAGTGAATTTAGATGACATTGCCACAGTCACATGAATGCCACAGTTTATTTTTATTGTGTCCCCAATTTTCCTATTTCTATTAGTGGTCTAATAGAAATAGCAGTATGTTTTTATTCTTTGACAGTGCTGCGTCGTGTCTTTAAGGGATCATGTGTCTTTTTTAGTTTTTCTGTGTTTCTTTATACCCTTCACACAACTGCCTACTGCATTCGAGGCCACAGAAAGCATTTTTAACTATGTGTTACATGCTTTCAGCATACCCAAGGACACTGTTTAAGACAGAGGTCTCTAATTCACATCCAGAGTCTGGTCAGCTTTTATGAATAAATTGGCCATTTTGCCCACAATCTAATGGTCAGTGTGAAAGGGCTAACCAAGAGCTAGCATACACCTCTGGTTTATCAGCCACCACTCATGCCATGCTCAGTTGAACCCTCTAATGGCCCAGTCATTTATCATTGGATGTGGAGGAGCGAGGACGTTTCTGGGAAGACTCATCAATGTGTGGAAGCTGTCCTAAGGCACTGTAAACATCAGGCAGACAGAAGATGCAGTGAAGTCCCATCTTATTCTCCGGGGGACCAGGTCTGGTTATCCACCAGGAACTTTTGGCTTTCCGAGGGCCAAGTACATTAGCTGTTTAAGACACTCAGGTAAATTAAGCCACATAAAAACTTGACCTACCCTCTCAGTGTCGCGTGTTTCAGGTCTGTGTATATGCTGTGCTCTGCAGTACCTGGTGGACTGGGAGGGTTATGGACCAGAGGAACACAGCTGTGTATCCACTGCAGATGTTCTAGATCCTGTGTTGGTGGGAGAATTCCATCAGAACCACCTATCCTGTCCGGCCCCCAGACCAAGGGGTTGCCCCAGGCACCGTGGTCCCGGGAGATTGTTGGAGGTGGAGTTCTGGGTCCTTGTGGCCATCTTTGTCCGTTGGCTGTCTTGGACCCCTCAGGGGACGTGGTACGTCATGTTTCTGGGTTCCCTCCAGGCGTCTAACACTCCTCATCTCACCTGTTTGTATTCATACCCTCACTCTTCTCTTGCCTCTTCACAAGGTTTTGCCAACTCTGTGAGGCGGAGCGTTTCCAACCTGTTGTTTTGTTTTTACTGTGTTGGACGTTTTGCTTCATTTTACGGGTTTGCGCTTTGTCTTTCCCTCGACTTTGTTTGCTCTGATTGGATTTATCTTGTTTATTACTCAGACTGTCTGTTGGCTTTGCCCCTGTCTCGTCCCATTTGGAATGTTTGTGTGGCGAGTTAAAAACAGTATGGAACATGATTTGTTTGATGATAATTAAGAAGTGAATCTCATAAATAGTTAATCTGTGATAAAGAAGTCATTAAAAGAGATTCCAGAATTCATTCTTACGAAGTAAAATAATTGATGGACTTCATGGTTGAAATGTATTCGTATGAATAAGAATGTTTACAGACATAAAGTTTAGATGTTATCTGACATTTACTAATCATCCTTGTTGTATTGATCTGCAGTTGATTGGCTATGCCTTAATTCAGCCAGTAGGGGGCGACGACGGAGTTTTCCTCATTCGAGATAAAGCCATCCGTGAGGAAACTTCACTGTCGTTTATTCTACTCTTTTTCCTCCCCTTATTCAGGTAGGAAAGCAACAAAATACGGTTTCATAAAGTTAGAAATGTAATCTGAAAACCGTGTTATATTGACAGTTTTAACTTTGTGTCTGTAAAAACAACATATTATGCTGAAATGTTGTCGAGTGTTTCTAGAAGAGAGTAGCGAATGTTGTTAGCCTAATGCTACCTGGCTAAAGCTAGTGTCGTAGATCCACATAAAAGAGATTAATATCAGCATTCAGTAAAAGAAGTAACAGTCGGATTTGTATTTTTCTGTGATGAATGGTTGTTTGCTCTAATAGCTTTCAATACGTGTTGTCTACATGCATATTGAAGTGTGTTAGTTAAAAAAAGAGTCAAAGCCGCCATTTCAGGGTGCTGTTGTGCACGTTGTATATGCGGGGCTGCGTAGATAATGGTGGCCAGCGCTAATCTACAATATATGCTTTAAAAAGTTCATTTGGATATTAAAAATGTATGTATATGTATTTTCTTTCTCATTGTTAGCATAGACAGTAGAGACATGTGATGGCATAGTTTGTTCTGAATGTGTACATGAGTTTTGATATATAATAGAGGAAAGCATAGTCATTTAATTCAATTTAAATTTAAACCTCAAGTACTCAAGTGTTGATCTTATGTTTTTATGTTAAGGAAATTGGGAATTATATTTTTATGTAAAACAAGAACAAACTGAAGAGTATGTAAACAAGTTTTGTTTTGTATAATTTTCTTGAAAATTTGAGATAAAGCCATCCGTGAGGAAACTTCACTGTTGTTTATTCTACTCTTTTTCCTCCCCTTATTCAGGGTGGTAACATTAAATTTTGGAGGCACCGCTGGGATGGTTGTCCAGATGCCAGCTGCCCATGACCAGACAGATGACTTCTGAGACGGCTAATCCCTTATAAAGCAACCCAGAGCACCTGTGAGGGCTGTATCACTGTATTGAGGAGAGCATGAAACTGGTAGATGAGTATACGTCTAAAGGCTAGTCAGAGACCGAAGTCAAAGTAAAGTTCATCCAGTTAAGTCCAATCCTTTTGCAGTAGATGTCCCATTGTGCTATCAAGATGGCTACAGCTGTAGAGACCCTATTGGAAGAGATAGCAGGAGAGTTGAATACTATGACAAAAGACGCTTTATTGGAGATAACTGATTACTTCAAAATATCAGGACACCAAAGGTCTGATGTAGCTGGGAAGTCCCGTATCTCACTGATTACTCACATATTAAAGCATCTGGAGAGGGAAAGCGTTGAGGAATTAGAGGATGCAGGTCTGTCTGAACTGCTGGCATTGAAAGACAAGATTTTTGAGCTGACTACTGGTGCTGTTGAGGGAATAGCAGGGCAGAGTGAGAAATTGCAAAGAGAACTGGATGAGCTAAAGGCAATATTGAGACAAAAGGAGGCAGAAATTGAACAGCTGTCTGTTGTAGAACATGGTACAGACATTCAGCCACAACCTCAGACTGCTACCTCTCAAGTTCACCCCCAGCCACAATTGCCAAGTCCTGCCTGGCGTAAAGACTTTAAAATAGCTGGACAGATAGGTGAACCAGGACAAAAGGACAAACTGTCATTTACTAGTTTAGCTCACCAAATAGAGAATGGTCTAAATAGAGGATATCCAGAAACAGAAATCATAGATTTCCAGTCCTCCGGCGCATACTCCGCTCACATTTTCAAGAGCGAAGTGCAACAGAGCTATACAAGCAGCTTACCACTGAGGCACAGCACAGCAAAGAAAGTCCTCAGAGCTTCTTAATGCGCGTCTTGGACCTAAAACAAAAGATACTGTTTGCATCTCAAGAAACGGAATCAGGTCTGAGCTATGACCCAGTTTTAGTTCAGAGTATGTTCTTACACACAGTACTCACCGGCCTTCAGAATGATAATATTAAAACCGATATGCAACCATTCCTAGTGAATACTACAACTCCAGATGAGCTCTTGTTGGAACGATTAAATATCGCCTGTGCAACAGAGACTGAAAGAAGGAATAAAAGGAAAACGCATGCATCTTCAGCAGCTGCAGCTGTACACATGGTTCAGCCAGAGGACCCACAACCTTGCAAGTGCTCCACCAAGGAGAGTACACCAAAAATGTCACCTGATATGTTGAAAGAGTTGAAGGAGTTAAGGGTGAGTGTGGCTTCTTTGAGTATCCTGGGTGCAGAGATAGCTCAGATTAAAGAACGGATACAGCAACAGCCAGTCTATGGGCAGCTGTCCTATCCCCCACCTGTACAGAGAGAAAGAAATGACTGTGTAAGTAACAAGACACTAGCTGCACCCCAGCCACACCACACAGTCATCCACAACCCCACTCAGCCTGAAACTTCCATGTCAATGCGACCCCAGCGTGAAAATTGGCAACTCAGAGGTTCTGTGCGAACTCCAAGGCAATGCTTCGCCTGTCAGCAGAGTGGGACAGATGAAAGATGCACACACTGCTATCATTGTGGAAGCAACGAACACTTTCAAGCTGGCTGTAGGATTAGAGGAAATGGCCCACCTTCTAGAGGCGATACCAGAGGAGTGGTAAATTCTAGAGGTCAAGTGTCAACCATTACTAGAAAGGAGTCCCATAGATTAGCGAAGAAAACAACAGTATCTTCAGCTGGAAAATCTTCTAAAAGGGACAGCGCTCTAATTCCACCAGTTCAGAAGGGACCCCCCAGTAAAATGACCTCACTAGTTGGCCGTCAATGTCTTGTTGAATGCTTCTTGAACGGACACAGAACCCAAGCTCTGTGGGACACTGGGTCCCAAGTTTGTATCATTGATGAATGGGGAAAGGAAAAGTATCTGCCAAATGCGGAGATGAGAGATGTATCAGAGCTTCTTGACTCACCTGATAGCTTGACACTGACAGCAGCAAATGGAACCAGCATGCCATACATGGGATGGATAGAGACATCTTTCAGGCTTATATCAGAAGAAGCCCACATGAATGAGCTAACCATTCCAATACTAGTGATGAAGGGTCAACAGTTGTCTCATCCTATCATAGGCTTTAATGTAATTGAGCACATCCTGAGTAACACTGAAAAAACAAGGCAGTATAGTGCAGTCAAAACAGCCTTTCCCAGTTTTAGGAAAAGCAAGGTTAGAGCACTCATACAGGCAGTTAGTGCTGGACAGGCATGTGAGTATGTTGTGAAAACAAAAAGATTGGGAGTAGTGATTCCAAAGCTTAGTACTGTCCAAGCAGAGTGTCGTATAGGCTCTCAGCCACCTAAAGAGGACACCTCAATGATCTTCGAACCAGATCTAAACCCTCAGTGGCCAGAGGGTCTTGAACTGTGTGACACCCTAGTTAACATAAAAAAGGGAGTCAACTCAGTAATTAAGGTCGGTATTACCAACCATACTGACAGAGACATTACATTAGCAGGGCGCACACTGATAGGTACAGTGCAGCCAATAATGAGTGTTACCTTGGCAGGCTAGTGAAAGTGTCCCAACAACTGCTACTGTCAACCAAGCTGAAGTAGTCTCTTCAGGGCATGGCAAAACAAATGATGAAATTTGTTTTGCCAATAGATCTGAGCCATCTAAGTGAGGACAAGCAGCAAGTGGTAAAGCAGATGTTGAGAGAGGAGTGCCATTCTTTTTCACGCTCAGACAATGATATTGGATGTATCGAAGACTTACAAATGAACATAGCTCTCAAAGATCTTGAGCCAGTTAAGCGCTCCTACATGTCAGTCCCAAAACCACTATACCAAGAGATGAAGGGATATCTCCATGATTTAATTGCACAGGGCTGGATTAAGAAATCAAATTCACCCTATTCCTCACCTGTAGTTTGTGTTAGAAAAAAAGATGGCACTCTGCGCTTGTGTGTCGATTACAGGGACCTGAATTTAAAGACCTATCCAGACCGCCAGCCTATCCCACGAGTCCAAGATGTACTGGACAGCTTAGGAGGAAATTCCTGGTTTTCCCTTTTAGACCAGGGGAAAGCATATCATCAAGGGTTTATCAGTGAAGGGAGCAGACCACTCACCGCCTTTGTGACACCATGGGGGTTATATGAGTGGGCCCGTATTCCTTTTGGGCTTACGAATGCACCAGCAGCCTTCCAGCGCTGTATGGAAGAGTGCCTGGAGGGGCTGCGAGATGACATCTGCATCCCCTATCTAGATGATACACTTGTCTTCAGTAAAACATTTCATGATCATGTGAATGACGTTCGTAAAGTCTTGCAAAGACTCAGGCAACATGGCATTAAACTCAAGCCCAGCAAATGTGACTTATTTAAGTCTGAAATATGGTACCTGGGGAGAATTGTTTCTGCAGATGGTAGTCGAATTAATCCTGCAGACTTTGAAGCTGTAAGAGCGCTAAAAGATGTCAATCCATAAAATGTTGGACAACTTCGGAAGGTGCTTGGTTTGCTGACCTACTATCGACAGTACATCAAAGACTTTTCCAGAATAGCAAGTCCCCTCTATGATTTACTCAGGGCAGACACTGAGGAGAACCCCGTCACCTGCAGCAAGAAAAAGACAAAAACTAAACAGAGAAAGAACTGTGTAGTGCCATCAAACCATCCAATCTCTTGGAATAATCTCCACCAGCAGGCTCTTGAAAAGCTGATTGACTGTTTGCTTAATCCACCTGTTTTAGGTTTTCCCGATTTTACCCAGCCCTTTGTTTTGCACACAGACGCATCACAGCAAGGCCTGGGAGCTGTATTATACCAAAAGCAAGACGGAAAACTTAGAGTTATAGCTTATGGATCACGCACTTTGACAACAGCAGAGAAAAACTATCATTTGCACGCAGGTAAACTAGAATTCCTCACCCTAAAATGGGCTGTCACTGAAAAATTCCGGGATTATCTGTACTATGCGCCAACCTTCACTGTGTACAGTGATAATAATCCCCTTACGTATGTTCTATCTACTGCAAAACTGAATGCCACCACTTCTAGGTGGGTCGCAGAGCTGGCAGACTTTCATTTCACAATAAAGTATCGGCCAGGGAGAGAAAACAATGATGCAGATGCTTTGTCCAGAATGCCACTCGATGTAGAGTCAATGATGGAGTATTCAGAGGATCTGTGTTCTGATGTTGTTATGGCTGCCATTCAGTCTGTTGAGGCTCAGAGGGAGGTTGATGTAAACTGGTCAGTTGCTCTGGTAACCCAAGCTCCATCAGAAGAAAGTTCAGTTGAGTCTGTTGTTCCCATTCCAAAAGATGAGTTGAGGAAAGCACAAAAATCAGATCCATCCATTAAGCCAGTACTTGAGTACAAACTTCAGGGTTGCAAACCATCAGCTCAAACTCTAAAAGAATTCAGCTCTAAGACAGGATGTCTGTTTCGTGAATGGGACAAACTAACAGTAGATGGTGATGACATTATGTATCGAATTACAGCAACTCGCAAGCAGCTAGTGCTGCCTGAACAGTATAAAGCAAGAGTGCTGGAGGAGCTGCACAATAATATGGGGCATCAGGGTGCTGAACGTACAGTGTCTCTTGTGCGTGACCGTTTTTTCTGGCCCCACCTGCAATCTGATGTTGAGCACTATGTGACCCGAGCCTGTGTCTGCTTGAAACAAAAGAAACCCAGCCGTGAGAACAGAGCCCCTCTCACAAACATTGTAACAACACAACCCTTTGAATTAGTTTCTGTTGATTTTCTCCATCTGGATCAATGCAAGGGTGGTTATCAGTATATACTCGTAATTGTAGATCACTTCACCCGTTTTGGCCAGGCATATGCAACAACATCAAAATCTGGTAAAGTAGCTGCCAACCTCCTTTTCAATGATTATGCCTTAAAATTCGGGTTCCCAGCCAGAATTCACCACGATCAAGGTGGGGAATTTGAAGATCAGCTGTTCGCCCAGCTGAAAAAGCTCACTGGTGTTAGTGGGTCACGGACCACCCTCTACCACCCTATGGGGAATGGCCAGGTGGAACGTATGAACAGAACGCTGTTACAGATGTTGAAGACCCTTACAGAAAGACAAAAATCAAACTGGAAGGAGCATCTGAATAAACTGCTGTATGCCTACAATTGCACCTGCAGTGAAGTGAGCGGGTACTCACCCTTTTATCTTCTTTTTGGAAGATCGCCTAGACTTCCAGTCGACATGCTGTTTGGATTGAGCCCACAGTCAGACCCAAAGGGGCCACAAGACTTCGTTCAGGCCTGGAAACAAGGCATGGAAGAGGCTTACACCATTGCAAGGAAAAACATCCAAAAAGCATCAGAAAAGGGTAAAAGATGTTATGATTCCAAAGTCAGGAGTTCAGTACTACAACCCGGAGATCGTGTGCTGGTGAAAAATCTCTCACCTAGGGGTGGGCCTGGCAAGCTTCGAAACTGTTGGGAGGATGGTATCCATACTGTAGTGAAGCGAATGGGGTCAGATCTTCCCATCTACGAGGTAAGGCCAGAACAAGGGAAAGGACGTTTCAGAATTTTACATAGGAATTTGCTGATGCCATGTGATCATCTTCCACTTGAAACACCAGACCCAAGTCGTACTCCCAGAGGGAAGCAGGAAAGGAGACCAAGGCCTGCACCTCAGCCCCTGGAAGTGGATACAGATAGTGAGGATGAGGGTACTTTTAGTTATGTAGTTCCTCAAGCTTATGTGAGGCAGGAGGACAGACATCTTCAACCAGAACCAGGGGTCGAGCCTAATGCCCAGGCGGTGGAGCAAAGTGATGAGATGTTTGAAGGTGAGACACTGACTGTTCCTGATGAGACTGATGAAAATGCTGGAGATCGTCCAATGGAACACCAAGAATCTCCTGAACACTCACCTGTTCAGCGAAATGAAATTCCTTCAACAAGTATGACTGCTGAGTCAGATGATCAAGTCCACCAGCGGCCACAAAGAGACAGGCATCCACCAAAGCGAACCACATATGATCAGTTAGGAATTCCCTCGTGCTACCAAGTTGAGCAAACCTATAGTGGCCAGTTACCCATACAAGCAGTCCCGTTGTTCCCCTTTCCAGGACTGATTGCGTTTCAACCCACCTTTTCGCTGGCCTACGGGCAAGTATAAAGCTCCATCAGTACCAACCTAAGTTGTTGTCATGGACAATCTATGGACTGTTTATTCGGGTCATTGCCAAGAACAGTACAAAGAGTATGGACTGTGAACTGTTCCTTTAACCATCAAGTGGACACTGCTGTCATGCAGAGGGAAGTAGACGTATGGTCTTTGGGCAACTGTGAACAGTAAAAACGCTGAAATGTCGAGACGACATTTATTTTGCAGGGGAGCATGTGGCGGGTTAAAAACAGTATGGAACATGATTTGTTTGATGATAATTAAGAAGTGAATCTCATAAATAGTTAATCTGTGATAAAGAAGTCATTAAAAGAGATTCCAGAATTCATTCTTACAAAGTAAAATAATTGATGGACTTCATGGTTGAAATGTATTCGTATGAATAAGAATGTTTACAGACATAAAGTTTAGATGTTATCTGACATTTACTAATCATCCTTGTTGTATTGATCTGCAGTTGATTGGCTATGCCTTAATTCAGCCAGTAGGGGGCGACGACGGAGTTTTCCTCATTCGAGATAAAGCCATCCGTGAGGAAACTTCACTGTCGTTTATTCTACTCTTTTTCCTCCCCTTATTCAGGTAGGAAAGCAACAAAATACGGTTTCATAAAGTTAGAAATGTAATCTGAAAACCGTGTTATATTGACAGTTTTAACTTTGTGTCTGTAAAAACAACATATTATGCTGAAATGTTGTCGAGTGTTTCTAGAAGAGAGTAGCGAATGTTGTTAGCCTAATGCTACCTGGCTAAAGCTAGTGTCGTAGATCCACATAAAAGAGATTAATATCAGCATTCAGTAAAAGAAGTAACAGTCGGATTTGTATTTTTCTGTGATGAATGGTTGTTTGCTCTAATAGCTTTCAATACGTGTTGTCTACATGCATATTGAAGTGTGTTAGTTAAAAAAAGAGTCAAAGCCGCCATTTCAGGGTGCTGTTGTGCACGTTGTATATGCGGGGCTGCGTAGATAATGGTGGCCAGCGCTAATCTACAATATATGCTTTAAAAAGTTCATTTGGATATTAAAAATGTATGTATATGTATTTTCTTTCTCATTGTTAGCATAGACAGTAGAGACATGTGATGGCATAGTTTGTTCTGAATGTGTACATGAGTTTTGATATATAATAGAGGAAAGCATAGTCATTTAATTCAATTTAAATTTAAACCTCAAGTACTCGAGTGTTGATCTTATGTTTTTATGTTAAGGAAATTGGGAATTATATTTTTATGTAAAAACAAGAACAAACTGAAGAGTATGTAAACAAGTTTTGTTTTGTATAATTTTCTTGAAAATTTGAGATAAAGCCATCCGTGAGGAAACTTCACTGTCGTTTATTCTACTCTTTTTCCTCCCCTTATTCAGGGTGGTAACATTTGCTCGCTTACTCCCTGTTGGTTTGTTGCCTACCAGTACTGTCTGTTGACACAGCTCTGTCAATAAAGTTCGTCCAGCGTTAGGGTATGTAGAAAATGTAATAAAAAGTCTGATTTTTATTAAATGCTGGGTTCTCTATATTAAGTTGTTTTAGTCTGGAAAAAGTATCAACAGAATAAAAAACTAAGATGAAATAAAATAGGAGCATGTTCATCTGGACCACAGGTCATATGCACCATGTTTGCCTTTGACTGGACCACGGGCCACATGCACATGCAGTGTGTTTGTGTGGGCCAGGGGCCTGCACATGCATTAGGTTTGCTTGGGCCAGGAACCTGCACATGCATTAGGTTAGCTTGGGCCAGGGGCCTGCACATGCATTAGGTTAGTTTGGGCCAGGAACCTGCACATGCATTAGGTTAGCTTGGGCCAGGGGCCTGCACATGCATTAGGTTAGCTTGGGCCAGGGGCCTGCACATGCATTAGGTTAGCTAGCACATGCACTATGAGTTCTTTTGTAGCATTAATTCAGCATCACTTGACCTATAACCCTGGCTTGTGCTAACCCGTGACCAATTTTAAGAATGAAGATAAAAGCATGTAGGAGTGAGTGGAATGGTGTTGGAGTGACAGAAAAGCTGAAACCAGTCAGGCTTTGTGGTGTGTGGGGCTGTTGGCGGTTTAATGCTTCTCTCACACCAGTGTAGTGAAATCTGAAGGAGAGGCGTCCTGTGTATGGCTCTGGAGTTACTGGTTAGTTAGTTATCGTGACTGAACTGAGCTGCGTTTACATATGTAAGTTCTACATCTAGGAGAATGTTAAGTCATAGTTCAGCTTTGGGAAATTCAGAATCTGTTGTATAAACTGGAATTTGGGCATCCACTGTATGGGAATATTATTTATGTGTGGTAGGTGTAATTTGTTTTTATGTAGCTCACCCCTCCATCCCAGATTAAAGTTCAGTCAGAATGAAGAAATCTGTTCTTTCACCTTTTCTCATCTGACCTTTCCTGCATCTACCACCTGCATCTCCCAGGTACTGTATGCCTCTGTTACCACATGACTGATCATTGGCTGACTGTAAATATCACTGAGAAAGAACAGTTTTATTTGAATATGTTATTATAGTAGGTATACATGTATGTGTGTGTGTGTGTGTGTGTGTGTGTGTGTGTCTGTGTATGCATGCTTTGAAAAGTAAGTTTAGTTAGTTTACATTACTAATCAGGAAAACAGGACAGAGTGACCATGGTGTGACAATGACCATTTTCATCTACAGGAATGTGACCACACTTTTGTGGGCGTTACATAGACAATATAGTATTTCTGCTCTACAACCAGACAATGAACTCTCAGGATCAGACACGACAAATGTAGTTTAACCATTAAACCTGCTTTCACTGTCCCTAAAAATAAGAAGATGGATGAAATAGAAGATCATGAGATAAGAAAGAAAGAGATCATGAAAGGATTATTAAGAGCATGTAAATGTACTCTTTCTTTCTCAGCCCTGGTTCTGGAGGTTTACTGCCCTGCACTTTTTAGAGTCTTCCCTGCAGCCGAGAGCCCACTACTCAGTTCACCAAAAGTCCATTATAGAGTTAAAGTGGGCGTGTTAAAGCAGGAAAAGCACTACCATGTGCAGGACAGTGGAACTGTGGGAAGTGAGAAACACTTTACAGGCCCCTGCAACACTGTTGGAACACTCTCCCATATCCAGTTCTCCTTCTTCCTTTAACCTGTGTTTAAATCCATGCTCCTCTCTCTCCTCTACATTACCAGTGATCACTTTACTGTAGCAGCATGAAGCTAAAGTCTGTCCTGTATCTCCATGTGTAGAGCAGTGCAGTAATTCTGTATGTGATGTGGTAAATCTGTAAACTGCTGATAAAGATCTGTTTGGCAGCTGGAGCTGTTTTTCCTTTGAAGCTTCTGGGTTAGTGGAGGAACAGGAAACCACGTATCAGCAGGTGTGTGTAGGGGAGTAGGAGAGAGAGAGAGCTGGGGATGTGATGATGGAGTGCAGAAGAGAGTCGTGTTAGTTTGATAGGTCTTTATTTGTCATTAATAAACTTTTATATACTGGAGTAAAGGTTAGTCTTCATGTCTATAGAGCAGCACACACAGGAGCACATTACACAGACCTACATGCAGTGTATATACACAGCAGCACAGTGTGAAACGGGTCTATAATGAATACACCAAACTATAAACAGACAGTACACCATTCCTTACTAATACAGGGCAATAAACATACGAGGCAATACATATCCAAGACTAAATATACAAAACACAAGTGACAGTAAATGAAGAATTTACTTTTTTCCATGTATGTTTTTGGGAGTGAGCTTTATCCATACATGCTATATTATAATTAATAACAAAAATATTCAGAAACTACTTATTCAGAATTGTTACCAAAGGATGTATAACTGTTTGAAAACTAACACTTCTTCAAAAACAAATGACATTAAATGTATCTGTGTGTGAGAGTAGTTTAGTAGTTTCTCTCTGTGTGTGTGTGTGTGTGTGTGTGTGTGTGTGTGTGTGTGTGTGTGTGTGTGTGTGTGTGTGTGTGTGTGTGTGAGTGTGTATGAGAGTAGTTCCTGTGTGTGTGTGAGTGTGTGTGTGTGTGTGTGTGTGTGTGTGTGAGAGATGGTAGTCAGTGTGTCCCTGCAGGTGCAGCATTAGTGCTGTATTACATTGGAGTGTTTCCTCTCTGAAGTCAGTCTCCTGTATGTTGGTGTGTTTCTCACCACACTGCTGTGAGTGTCTCTCCTCACACACACTCCTCTAGAGACGGAGGTGGAGTTCTGTTCATCAGCGCTGACGCTCTTTTGATATATATGGAGGGAGAGAAAATGCCTCCTCTGATTTGTCACTGAAAATGTTTGATGATTTCCTCTTCTCTTTCTAATAAGGTAATAGTGAGTGTGATTGGCGGCTGTGGGAAGCTTCTCTCTCACTCTCTCTCTCCCTCCCTCCCTCTCTCTCTCTGTCTGTCTATCTGTCTGTGTGGTTCTGAGGTGGAGGTAAAGCTTGTTCGGCTGCTGAGTTGAACGGACTGTGTGCAGGTCAGAGGGAGATGGACAGCTGTGTGGTTTTCATTCTCCTGTCCTCCACAATCACTCTCTCCACAGCTGGTAAGTTACTATTTTTAATAAATACAAAAATAATATGGTAAATAATAAACTTTAGTACTTGTAGTATTATATTATATTTGGATCTGAATAATATAATTCTGAATTATTAATCTTATTAGTCTCCTCAGCAGTACATTATCGCTGTTGTAGGACCAGAGTCCTAAACCAGCAGCTGCCCATACAAAGCCATAAGGAAATTTTACTAGCTCTATTATCTCTATTAATTTGTGTTCTTTCTGTCTGTTTCTTCCTTTCTCTCTCTCATAAACAGATATAGTTATAAAGCTGATTAATGGTGGGAGTCGCTGTGCTGGAAGAGTGGATATGTTTTATATAGGACAGTGGGGAACAGTGTGTGATGGTTACTGGGATGTGAAAGCTGCTGCAGTGGTGTGTAGAGAGCTGGGCTGTGGAGAGGCTGTGGATGTACTGAGCGATGCTCACTTTGGACCAGGATCAGGAACAGCATGGAGATATGGAAGGATATGTAATGGACCAGAGTCCACACTGAACAAATGTGCAGCAAGAAATGCTCTACTGGCAGATGGCATCTGTGATCATTCTACAGCTGCTGGAATGATCTGTGCAGGTAAACTGCAGTATTTTGTTAGATATTCTCTTGGTTCTATAATTTGGTTATTTAATCATTGTTAGATTTTTGACTGTTTGCAGCATTTGGAACGTTACTATGAACTTTGACATTCTGACCATTTATAAATCTCAGTGACATTTTACAACAAGTTTCCTCAGTAATCAAATAACTATTCACAAACAAATCATGAATATATGTAATAACTGTCTGAAATGGATAACAGGGTTTACGTAAGAAATTAGATTCACAATAATGTGCTTTATTAACATTAATTTTACAGTGTTGGTTAATTAGACAGTCGAAGTACAATTATTAAGACTGTTTTATTATTAAGTGGGTCATTTTTGGAAACTCAACAAATATGAAGGCAACTGACAATTGTGAATATGGAGGAGAAATATGGAATATAAACAGTTATGTGAAAAACGGCAAGTGTAAACAGAGTTAACAATAAGATAAATACACAAATTATATCACCAAGGTGAGTGATTATTGTGTTGCGGCTATCAGATGTGCCATTCTGTTATGCCCATCCATATCTACAGAACTAAATGACAAACCAGCAAGAAAATAAACCAGCTAATCATCTTTTTTGGCTGAATGCTGTTCAGTGGACAAAGAGACTGGATCAGCAAGTTCCAAATATATGATGGGGGAAACGAAGGTGTTTCTGTACTGTTACCCCTAAATCTTTAACTGGGGCAGAAAATACATCTCAGGGGGCAAAGTCCCTCTTTACCACCTTATGGCTCTGGGTGTGTATTTAGCATAGCATTGTATGCCAGATGTTGAAACTTCACTGTAATGCTGGTGAACATTTAAACTGCTGCTTTCCACTATGAGCACAACAGTGTAATTTAGGGGGAACCAAGATATTTTCATGTGTACTATGTGTGTCAAATATCAATAACACAGCTATTTTGTTTTGGATTTGCTAACAAATCAGTTTTTATGTTTAATTGCTATACAATTATTTTCAAAATTACTTATTGTGTGGAACAGGGTTGTATAGCCTAGTCATAATAATTAAAGGGGGTGTAATGAAAGAGTGTACACTAACACACTGATATCAGTAAAAAAGGAAGATCCCATGTTCTTTTTCCCATGTTAGAAGTCAGGCTTGTTGGTGGATCTCGCTGCTCTGGGAGAGTGGAGGTTCTTCATGGAGAGACCTGGTACACGGTGTGTGATGCTGACATTGACCAGCAGGATGCAGAGGTTGTGTGTCGAGAGCTGGGCTGTGGGCTTCCTGTGGAGGTGCTGGGAGGAGCTGCTTTTGGCAGAGGGGAGGGTCAGGTGTGGTCAGAGGAGCTTCAGTGTAGAGGCAACGAATCTCAGATTCACTCCTGTCCAACATCACCTTCACTCAAACACAACTGCTCCCATGATAATAATGTGGGACTGGTGTGTGCTGGTGAGCACTGATTTTATTTTTTTTATTTTATTTCATTTTTCTTTTTCTTATATGATTAAACACCCTATGGTATTTATAATAATATATAATAATATAAAATAATAATAACAGTAATAATAACATACATTTATTTTATATCTATATACACTAAACAACAACTGTTGTGTCTAGCAGGAATCAACCACAGTGCGATTATTTACTATATTTAGCTTTTTCATGTTTTACCTGTAAAATGGAGAATTTTGAAATGACACACTCTTCACTGTATTGAGTTTTTATGCTGAATGAGGAGAGAGCGCCCCTCCTAGGATGAAACAGGCATGGCCAGTCAATACTCTTTCAATCTGTCTATATGTTTAGCAATATTTATTTTATTTTGTAGAACTTGAGAATGGTTATTGATTATTTCATTCTTATGTTTGTCCAAAACTTTTTTTATTTAGCAACATTAATTACAGTTACAATAATACAGTACTCATTTACACATAATAACATGGAGTAAAAAGTCCTTTTATATCTCTTGTACAGGAAGTGTGAGACTGGTGGATGGAGGTAGTCGCTGCGCTGGGAGAGTGGAGGTTCTTCATAGAGGACAGTGGGGAACAGTGTGTGGTGATAACTGGGATATGAGAGATGCTGCAGTGGTGTGTAGAGAGCTGGGCTGTGGAGAGGCTGTAGATGCTCACTTTGGACCAGGATCAGGACCAATCTGGATGGATGATGTGGACTGCAGTGGATCAGAGCCTACACTGAAGAACTGTAGAACAAGAGGATGGGGAAAACATAACTGTGATCATTCTAAAGATGTAGGAGTCATCTGCTCAGGTATGCTGCTTTTTTTAATATTTGTATATTTGTGGATAAATGATGACTATTTATTAAAGTAATAGAAAATTTTGTTATGATGATGGTGATTATTATTATTATTATTATTATTATTATTATTATTATTATTATTATCTTCAGCAACAACCATATGAATTGAAAACCAGGGGTAGGGTTATTTAACATCCCAGGGAAGATGAAAAACAATTGTGATAGTTACCTATCTGGATTCACCTTAAATTAGATTCTAGAGAGTTTACAGCATCTTCAGACTTGCCACCGCACCAGTGGTGGAAAAGAAGCAGAGAGGAACTAATATGTATCCACAAATGTTTATCCATTTATCGTAATAAGCCTTCCTTTTTTTAAATTGATCAACCGAAAAGTCAGAGGTGAACATTGTAAGAGTTGTGACTGAAAGTCTGATAGACACTGAAACATTGTGTTCATTAAGCTACACTGTGTCGCAGCCCCTGGTGTCAGAGAGAGATCAGATACTCTATCACTCACCTGGAACCTTTCCATTTTATTACTGGATGCTGGGCTGTAGGGCTAGAATTCATACATGATCAGAAGATCTGTTGTGGTCCCTAAAATGGCTGCACATTTTTGGGAACACAGTATATAATCGAACCACTATTACGAAATATCTAGTGCCTTTCTATTAAACTAATGTTTATTTACCATTTTCTCTATAACAAACAAGTTAATACACTGACCATACTCTACTCTCTTATAATATTTAAGGAGTCAGGCTGCTTGATGGTTCACACTGCTCTGGGAGAGTGGAGGTGCTTCATGGAGGGACCTGGTATACGGTGTGTGATGCTGACTTTGACCAGCAGGATGCAGAGGTTGTGTGTCGAGAGCTGGGCTGTGGGCTTCCTGTGGAGGTGCTGGGAGGAGCTGCTTTTGGTAGAGGGGAGGTTCAGGTGTGGTCAGAGGAGCTTCAGTGTAGAGGCAACGAATCTCAGATTCACTCCTGTCCAACATCATCATCACTCAAACACAACTGCTCCCATGAGAGTGATGTGGGTCTGGTGTGTGCTGGTAAGAAATATGTCCCCCACAGAAGCTCTTGTATTCCCAGATTGACCCCCATGTGTGATATTAATTTAGGGTACTTATTTTCTGTCTGCATTTCTGTACATGAATACAGCATCTCTCTTTCCTTTTGATGTTAGTTCTATTTCTTTCTGTTGTACAGGCAGTGTGAGGTTGGTGGATGGTGGCAGTCGCTGTGCTGGGAGAGTGGAGGTTCTTCATAGAGGACAGTGGGGAACAGTGTGTGGTGATAACTGGGATATGAGAGATGCTGCAGTGGTGTGTAGAGAGCTGGGCTGTGGAGAGGCTGTAGATGCACTGAGTGATGCTCACTTTGGACCAGGATCAGGACCAATCTGGATGGATGATGTGGGCTGTAGTGGATCAGAGTCTACACTGAAGAAGTGCCAGTCAGCACTATGGGGTAAACATGCCTGTAACCATTCTAAAGATGCTGGAGTCATCTGCTCAGGTAAGCTACTCTAAACCTAAACCCAAATCTCAGTCACTCAGACAATTATAATTAACATCAACATTATTCTAACTTTTATTAGTACCTGAATGTATAAGGAATGTATATATTTTCTATCATTTCTAAATCTGAACATTTGCATATACATTCAATAGAATGTTTTAGGGCATCACAAGCCACCAGCCACAAACCCCATGGTGTATATCTGATACTGCAAAATATGAACAATAATGAATATGACCAACAATATATCTTTTACATCAAATATATAAACATGAAGGAGCACAAATTACAGAAAAATAAAATTATCAAGTCTAGCCCTGCTCCTGTCTTTGTTTGAATCTGAGACCAGTCAGTTTTGTGTTACGAGTTCTATCAAGGAATTCTAACACGGCATTTCAGGCAGTTAAGAAACATGAGATCTGTGACAGAGTTTCTCTCTCTGGCTTGTAGTTTGGACTTTGTAAATTTCGGAGGTAACACCTCCCATGAGCTTCCTACATTACTTGGCATACATAAAGATAATTACAAGCAGACGTTGTACAATTGGTTCTAAAGTTTGTCTAACGTTACATAATTTTGTTTGTAAAAAATTTTGTCCATTTTCACTTTTATGCATCATTTGAACACATCAGCTGCTGTTTACAGTGAGTGAGAATCTCATGATGAATGGACCAACAGAAATGACCCAAAACTGTTTGGACAGATATCTGGTTCCATTGATTTACATTAGAATGAAATGAGGTTTTTGACCTCTCCTGTAAAGTTACCATTTTGGAGATACTTGTTTTTCTTGGGACAGTGATGATGTGCTAACAATGTACTAAGCCCTACTAGTCTAGTAGCCATCTAGCTAACCTGGTATTACAGTTTTCCGTTAGCAAGAATATATAAACTCTACAAAGTCACATGTAGAAAAAACCTTTTTTGTTGAGGGCAGAAGGTATTTCATCCAACAAATGTTTACATGGATATATGCCTGTATGTGTTGTAATGCAGAACACCAGAACTTTGTTATAGTGTGTAGTAGTGCATTACATTCATGTCCACAGTGGTCTTACAAACAATCTTAAATTTGATTACATAAGACATTTAAAGTACATTAAAAAATATGATATTCATAGTTAATAAAATGTTCTCTTTTCTCCCTACATCATTTTAGGAGTCAGGCTGGCTGTTGGATCTCACTGCTCTGGAAGGGTGGAGGTGCTTCATGGAGAGTCCTGGTACACGGTGTGTGATGCTGACTTTGACCAGCAGGATGCAGAGGTTGTGTGTCGAGAGCTGGGCTGTGGGCTTCCTGTGGAGGGGCTGGGAGGAGCTACTTTTGGCAGAGGGGAGGGTCAGGTGTGGTCAGAGGAGCTTCAGTGTAGAGGCAACGAATCTCAGATTCACTCCTGTCCAACATCATCTTCACTCAAACACAACTGCTCCCACGACAGTGATGTGGGACTGGTGTGTGCTGGTAAGAAATATGTCCCCCATAGAAGCTCTTGTATTCCCAGATTGCTATTAATTTAGGGTACGGATTTTCTGTCTGAATTTCTGTACATGAATACAGCATCTCTATTTCTCTTTTATGTTCGTTCTATTTCTCTCGTGTACAGGCGGTGTGAGGTTGGTGGATGGTAGTAGCCACTGTACTGGGAGAGTGGAGGTCCTTCATAGAGGACAGTGGGGAACAGTGTGTGGTGATAACTGGGATATGAGAGATGCCGCAGTGGTGTGTAGAGAGCTGGGCTGTGGAGAGGCTGTAGATGCACTGAGTGATGCTCACTTTGGACCAGGATCAGGACCAATCTGGATGGATGATGTGCACTGTAATGGATCAGAGTCTACACTGAAGAAATGCCAGTCAGCACTATGGGGTAAACATGCCTGTAACCATTCTAATGATGCTGGAGTCATCTGCTCAGGTAAGTTACTGCAAAGCTAAACACAAATCTCAGTCACTCAGACAATTATAATAAACATTAACATTAATATCAACATTATTCTAACTTATTAGTACCTGAATGTATAAGGAATGTATATATTTTCTATAATTCCTAAATCTGAACATTTGCATATACATTCAATAGAATGTTTTAGAGCATCACAAGCCACCAGCCACAAACCCCATGGTGTACATCTTTCATGTCTCTGGATTTGAAGATATTCCCTCATGCCTTGTGGACGGGCAGTGGTGATTCTGGAGTCTAGACTGCAAAATTTTAAAAATAATACAACTTGAACAACAATAATACTGCAAAATATGAACAATAATGAATATGACCAACAATATATCTTTTATATCAAATATATAAACGTGAAGCAGCACAAATTACAAAACAAAAAATGATTAAGTCTAGCCCTGCTCCTGCCTTTGTTTGAATCTGAGACCAGTTTTGAGTTCTATCAAGGAATTCTAACACGGCATTTCAGGCAGTTAAGAAACATGAGATCTGTGACAGAGTTTCTCTCTGGCTTGTAGTTTGGACTTTGTATATTTGGGAGGTAACACCTCCCATGAGCTTCCTACATTACTTGCCAGACATAATGATAATTACAAGCAGACATTGTACAATTGGTTCTAAAGTTTGTATAAAGTTACATAATTCTGTTTGTAAAAATCTCAGAAATTTTAATATGCTGCTAAAATATACTTACCTTCAAAAATTCCACCAAAATACAATCCACATGTGTGCAGTGATTTACTTGTTGCATTCTTCCGCTATGGATGAGAACAGTAAAGACATACTTATTGAAAAACTCCATTACCTCTAATACCTTATTTTAGCCTAACATACCTCTGCTGATTGGTAGAGGTGGCATGATCCGGTTGAGAATAACACCTTGTTTATTTATCAGAAAGTTGAGTATGAAGTTAAAGGGTTAAGTAGTTATGCTTTCACACAACACTTGTATGACATATGCATATCGTCGCTGTCCAATGAGAAACATGTATCTCCACTTTTGTCCATTTTTACTTTTATGGATCATTTGAACACATCAGCTGCTGTTTACACTGAGTGAGAATCTCATGATGAATGGACCAACAGAAATGACCCAAAACTGTTTGGAAAGATGTCTGGTTCCATTGACTTACATTAGAATGAAATGAGGTTTTTGACCTCTCCTGTAAAGTTGCCATTTTGGAGATATTTGAATTGTCTTACATATTACAGACTGATCTGTACATTTTGATACAGAAATTACAGCACTGTTTACCATGACGAGGACAGATATAGATATAGTGAGTCACAAGGTATAACTCTAGCTGCTACACACAGTAGTACAGGCTGGTGAAAGGAAAAGCCACACTGCCCAGCACCTGATGAGGGTTCACCAGCCTGAAATGATCCACACAAGTCACTCAGGTGAATCAATACTGTGTGCTGCCCTGGCCAATTTAACATCCATCAAACTATTAAACAGTGCCTAGTATAGTCACTCCTTCACTACACAAGCTGGTTCTTCCACTGACATTGATGCCATAGTCAGGAGTCTGGGCGTAATGAAAATAGGAACTGTTATTACTGTGGAATGTGTAATTTAGAGTACATTTTAACCTTGTGTGGCCCTCACCACTATCACTGTTGGACACTACCCGATAACTAGTTATACCTTTTGTGTTCTTCCAAGGGCACACGGAACTCGACTGAGACCAATGCAGTAGAAGAGTTTATTTTAGTAACACAATGGCTTGAGCAGGAACAATTTTCAAAACATACAGGTTCTCTCTTTAAAACATACAATTTATTAAACCTATTTAAAATGTATAAAACAATAGCTGTAATCAGTCAACTGGCAGCTAAGAACCATTAGAATAGAATAGAATCTTTGTCATTATACTTGCGTACAACAAAATTTAGTGCGACACTCTCCAAGAGAAAAACAAAAACAATAGAAAGAGCAGAAATTATACAGGTAAGATATTTACATATTTACCCAATATGTAAATATCTTACCTGTATAATTTCTGCTCTTTCTATTGTTATTTTTCTCTTAGCATGAGAAGCTACTCCAAAATGTGGCCCTACCATTAACTACCGTGCTAACCTCAGTCTCCTAACGTACTAACATCCACTGTACAAACCCACATCAAGTTCAGTTTCAAACATACACTTCAAACTCTGATACACTGCACAAATAAATAAATCCCCAGCTTAGGGTTAAATACATTCAGTAGACTGAGGTAAACTAAACCATATAGTGTTAGATAAGGCCACACGATTTAAGAAGAGGGGAAGCTTGGTATCCTTTAGCTGCAAAATCAACATATGTTTAAAGTATTCCAAATTATCCCTTGCTCAGATTACGAGTAAAAGAAAAACACAATAGTTCAAACGACAAAAATCCACCCAAAATAAGAAAAGCACCCAGCATAAATAAAAACACAAGTAAAACACAAGAACAAAACAATGAAAAGAAACAGCGGAAAAAAACCAAAAAAACAATGGCTATTATCCCCCCAGGAAACAGCAGTCTGCAACATATATACAAGCACACTATTAATCCAACAGGCCCAAGTTTAAAAGCTAACCGCTACTTAAACTAGCTCATCTTGTACCTGTATCACAACGATGTTAGGCCCAGTTAACCCGCTTCTGTTAGCCACCCGAATCTGGCTCAAGCTGTAATACAAAACTGCTTCGTTTAAAATAAGAGAACAGTTTAACTAATTACAACAAACAAGAGCTAGCCAGCTCGTACCTGCTTGTTAGTAGCTCAACCTCCAGCACTGAACCTCCCAACAACACTCTATTGTCTTTAAGATTTTAAGAAAACACTTGTAAGGAAACATACTCCTCTTTTTTATAAAACAAGGTATGTAATGTGTAGCTCAATAAAAGCTGGCTGTTTAGCAGTGCTGAGGCCCGAGGAGTACACATTAACAAACTGAACTGGAAGAGTCTGCATCCTAGTTAAACACACTGTTATCAGGATTGATCAGGGATGGTACAGGGAAAAGAGACAGCACAGTAATCTAAGCGTTGTGTTCATAAGCTGCTCTAGAAAGGCACTTATGAAAGGATCTCGTGTTCTACTTCTTGCTGTGCTGTGCAGAATTCAATGCATTAAACTTAATAGAATTACTAATATTTAAACCTGTGTATGACACATCCTTAAATTATTTTACCATGATCATTTTTTAGGAGTCAGGCTGGTTGGTGGATCTCGTTGCTCTGGGAGAGTGGAGGTGCTTCATGGAGAAACCTGGTACACGGTGTGTGATGCTGACTTTGACCAGCAGGATGCAGAGGTTGTGTGTCGAGAGCTGGGCTGTGGGCTTCCTGTGGAGGTGCTGGGAGGAGCTGCTTTTGGCAGAGGGGAGGGTCAGGTGTGGTCAGAGGAGCTTCAGTGTAGAGGCAACGAATCTCAGATTTACTCCTGTCCGACATCACCTTCACTCAAACACAACTGCTCCCATGAGAGTGATGTGGGACTGGTGTGTGCTGGTAAGTGCTTTACCGAATTATTCACTTATTTATTTCATTAATACGCAACTTTCAATTCCAAAAAACAGGTCGACCTGCGGTGTAAAATATGAAATGTAAATAAAAACAGAATGTAATGATTTGCAATCTTATAGACCAATGTTCTATTTACAGCAGAACATAGAACACACATCAGATGTTGAAAGAGAGACATTCTATCATTTCATAAAAATTATTAACTTGTAGAACTTGATAACAGAAATACATCTCAAAGACTTTGGGACAGGGTCATGTCTGCTATTGTGAAGCATCCAATCTCTTTTAACAACAGCCTGAAAACATCTGGGAAATGAGGAGACCAACTGCTGGAGTTTGGGAGAGGAATGTCATCTCATTCTTGTGTGATGCAGGATTCTAGCTGTTCAAGAGTCCTGGGTCTTCTTTGCTGGATTTTATGTTTCATGATGTACCAAATGTTTCTATTGGTGACGGATCTGGACTCCAGGCAGCCATGCTGTAGAGACGGATGCAGTATGTGGTTTAGCATTGTCTTGCTGAAATATGCAAGGCTTTCCCTGAAAGAGACGTTGTCTGGATGGGACCAGTAGTCCTTTATATTCTATTGATCATTGATAGTGCCTTTCTATGTTTGTAAGCCACCCATGCCATTGGCACTAATGCTACCTCATACCATCAGAGATGCAGTCCTTTGAACTGTGTGCTGATAACAAGCTGGATGGTCCCTCTTCCTCTACATCTGCAAGACACAGCGTCTGTGGTTTCCAAAATGATTTTCAGATTTTGATTCATCTGACCACAGAACAGTTTTCCATTTTCCTCAGTCCATTTTAAATTAACTTTGGACCAACATGGTGGTGTTTCTGGATTGTGTTGACATACATCTCATTCTTTCCAAGTTACAGCTTTAACTTGCATTTGTGGATTGAACTTTTTTGAGAAGCATTGCTGCCAGTTCTAAATTTCAGAATTTTAATGAAATGGTAAAATGTCTCACTTTCAACATCTGATATGTGTTCTGTGTTCTGTTGTGAATTAAATATGTGTCTATGAGATTAGAAAATCATTGTATTCTGATTTTATTTTTACACAGTGATCCAATTTCTTTTGTAATTGGGGTTATGTTTTGTTTATGTAGAGTAGAATCATATTTTACCACATTTCATGTTTACAACAAGTTTTCACTCTTTCACTCTGACAGATAATGTGAGGTTGGTGGATGGTGGAAGTCGCTGTGCTGGCAGAGTAGAGGTTCTTCATAGAGGAGAGTGGGGAACAGTGTGTGCATTTAGCTGGGATATGAGTAATACTGCAGTGGTGTGTAGACAGTTAGACTGCGGGGAGCCATTAACTCTGGATGCTGCTGATGGAGGATCTGGAACAATCTGGATGAGTCATGTGGACTGCAGTGGATCAGAGTCTACACTTAAACACTGTGGATCACTGGGATGGGGCAAACACAGCTGTGGTCATTTTTTAGATATTGAAATTCAGTGTTCAGGTAGGTTTTAATCATTTTAATGGTAAATGGTACAGAAAAGCTAAACACAAGCCCCAACAACCTGAATTAAGTTATTAAATTATTCAGTGTTTAATGTGTTCATGCTTATATATTATATACTATGTGGGGGATGTGCTTTCAGCCTTTCAAAAGAAATATGCAGACCTCCTTTAATCCATATGATTCAAATTACACAATTTAATCAGTCAGTCCACAATACATTATTCCACATCTCAGATATCCTGATGAGTTCACAGTGAGCCTGAATGTGTTTTTATATCTGAGGTGAGCGTGGAGGTTTCTCCATTCAACTCAATTTTGAACAGCAATAAAAATAAAAATCTGTATTGCATCATGTAATTGATCTACAGTATAAAACTCCAAGAGAGTTACAGTGTGTAACTATAGCTAGGAATGATTCTACCTAAAAAGTTTTGTTTCTCTTTTTTTGTGTCCTGCTCAGTTCTAATGTGGTTATATCACACACAGGTCACAGAAAGTCCAGACTGACTGGTGGTCCTCATCAGTGCTCTGGGAGAGTGGAGGTGTTTCAGGGAGAGACCTGGCACATGGTGTGTGATGCTGACTTTGACCAGCAGGATGCAGAGGTTGTGTGTCGAGAGCTGGGCTGTGGGCTTCATGTGGAGGTGCTGGGAGGAGCTGCCTTTGGCAGAGGGGAGGGTCAGGTGTGGTCAGAGGAGCTTCAGTGTAGAGGGGACGAAAGTGAGATTTCCTTTTGTTTAAAATCACCTTCATTCAGACTCAACCACACTCATGACAGTGATGTGGGAATCATATGTTCAGGTTAAGTATAATATTTGATATTTAACAGTGTAACAGTGTAACAGTGTTGTCACAGTGTCATATAATCCTGTGTGAATGGAAACAACCTTTATGTAAACAAAGGGCCTTGTGATGTATTTATTCTCCAGATGTTTCAGGCTGTAATGTCATAATTAAAGGGTTTTACAGTTTATTCTTATTATCTTTACTCTATGTATCTCCGCTTTGCAAGGATAAGCTGAAAATCATCATATTTAAACAGCAGTGAGTTTAACTCCTGTGTGTGTACTATTCTCTGTATTCTCAGTTCTTAAAACAAGCATGAAAACACATTTTTCTGTTTATTCACTCAAGATTATTAGGTATTTCATGCCTTCCTGGCTTCCCCTCGACCTCCGGTCTCCTAAACTCATTTCCCAGAATTCACCGGCCATGTTCGTCAGCACCCAATCATATCCCGTTTTCCCATTCGTTATTCCCCCAAAATACTGACCACACACATCTGTTTTCCATTATGCCAGTTTGCTTATATGCCCCTGGTTTCCCAAACACTGTTTGTGAATTCTTGCTACACCCGCAGTATATGAGTGTTCTATTTCTGTGATTTTTGTCTGATAATCTGGTTTTGACTCTGTTTGTCTTCTGCTTTACTCCTTTCTGGTTTTCCCTCCTTTTTTAAAATACTTGCAAGTTTTGTAGCACCTACAGATATACATACAGTCCTGTTAATTACTGACGTAACATTTCACTGTGTTAATTAATGTACAGTGGGGAAAATAAGTATTTAGTCAGTCACCAATTGTGCAAGTTGTCCCACTTAAAAAGATGAGAGAGGCCTGTAATTGACATCATAGGTAGACCTCAACTATGAGAGACAAAATGTGGAAAAAAATTGAGAAAGTCATTTTGTCTGATTTTTAAAGAATTTATTTGCAAATAATGGTGGAAAATAAGTATTTGGTCAATAACAAAAGTTCATCTCAATACTTTGTTGTATATCCTTTGTTGGCAATGACAGAGGTCAAACGTTTTCTGTAAGTCTTCACAAGGTTGGCACACACTGTTGCTGGTATGTTGGCCCATTCCTCCATGCAGATCTCCTCTAGAGCAGTGATGTTTTGGGTATTTCGGAGGGCAACACTGACTTTCAACTCCCTCCAAAGGTTTTTCGATGGGGTTGAGGATCGGGAGACTGGCTAGGCCACTCCAGGACTTTTGAAATGTTTCTTACGAAGCCACTCCTTTGTTGCCCTGGCCAGTGTGCTTGGGATCATTGTCATGCTGAAAGACGTGCCAGCCACGTTTCATCTTCATTGCCCTTGCTGATGGAAGGAGGTTTGCACCCCAAAATCTCACAATATACATGGCCCCAACCATTCATTCTTTCATGTACACGACCACGGACCCAACGGTGGTCGTCCTGGTCCCTTTGCAGAGAAACAGCCCCAAAGCAGTGATGGTTGCCACCCCCATGCTTCACAGTTGGTATGGTGTTCTTTTGGATGCAACTCCGCATTCACTTTCCTCCAAACACGACGAGTTGTGTGTTTTTACCAAATAGTTCTACTTTGGTTTTCATCTGACCATATGACATTCTCCCCATACTCCTTCTGGAACATCCAAATGCTCTCTAGCAAACTTCAGACGTGCCTGGATATGGACTGGCTTAAGCAGGGGGACACGTCTGGCAAAACCTGCAAGATCTGAGTCCCTGGCGTCGTAGTGTGTTGCTGATGGTAGCCTTTGTAACGTTTGGTCCCAGCTTCCTGCAGGTCATTCACTAGATCCCCCCTTGTGGTTCTGGGATTTTCCTTGTTACCGTTTCTTGTGATCATTTTGACCCCACGGGCTGAGATCTTGCGTGGAGCCCCAGATCGAGGGAGATTAGTAGTGGTCTTGTAGGTCTTCCATTTTCTGATTATTGCTCCCACAGTAGATTTCTTCACATCAAGCTGCTTGCCTATTGCAGATTCAGTCTTCCCAGCCTGGTGCAGGTCTACAATTCGGTTTCTGGTGTCCTCCGACAGCTCTTTCGTCTTCACCATAGTGGAGTTTGGAGTGTGAGTGTTTGAGGTTGTAGGCAGGTGTCTTTTATACTGTTAACGACTTCAAACAGGTGCCATTAATACAGGTAATGAGTGGGGGAAAGAGAGCCTCTTAAAAAAAGAAGTTCTTACAGGTCAGATGTGACCAGCCAGAAATCTTGCTTGTTTGTTATTGACCAAATACTTATTTTCCACCATTATTTGCAAATAAATTCTTTAAAAATCAGACAAAATGACTTTCTCAATTTTTTTCCACATTTTGTCTCTCATAGTTGAGGTCTACCTATGATGTCAATTACAGGCCTCTCTCATCTTTTTAAGTGGGACAACTTGCACAATTGGTGACTGACTAAATACTTATTTTCCCCACTGTACCTGCATTTTTATCTGTTTATCTGCTGTTTAAATATAATCTCTGTGTTCAGGTTACACAGGGGCTTGGCTGTTGAACGGCTCTGACTCCTGTTCTGGTCGAGTGGAGCTCCAGTACCTCAGCGAGTGGGGCACAGTGTGTGATGTAAGCTGGGATATGAGAGCTGCCAGTGTCCTCTGTGGTCAGCTGAAGTGTGGGAGTGCTGTGGCTGTGGTGGGGCCAGACTGGTTTGGGGAGGGGAGTGGCTGGATCTGGGCTGATGTGTTTGATTGTCAGGGGAACGAAACACACCTGTCACACTGTCCCATTTCATCATGGAGTCGAGCTGCATGCTCTCATAAACAGGATGCTGGAGTCATCTGCAGTGGTGAGTTTGTTTTGTGTACAGAGTGTTTAAATGTAGAAGAGTCAGGTACACAGTGAAGCATCTCATAAAATTTCTAAAATCAATATTAATGTTTTCCAGCTTCCTCTTTGGTGCTTCATGAGGGGCGAGTGCGGTTGTCTGGAGGGATGAAGTGTGAGGGGGAGGTTGAGCTATACTTCAGGCAGAACTGGAGGAGAGTTCTGCTGGACTCCTGGAGTGAGTCTGTGGCCTTTGTGGTCTGCAGACAGCTGGGCTGTGGCTCTGTGTTCAGCTTCTCCAGCTCCTCTCCATCCAGTCCTGAACACAGCCACATGTGTGTGACGGGTTTCAATTGTTCTGGGAGTGAAGCTCATCTGGGGAACTGCAGCAGCGCCCAAGCAGTCAGCTGCAGCTCCAGAGAACAGCTGTACATCACCTGCTCAGGTAAGTAATGTGGAGTTATTTATAAAAACTTTAATATAAACAGATGTGTAAATGTGTAAACTGGAGTAAAAGACACTTAAGCGTATTAAACGTTCAGCCTGCAGCCTGTTTAGCCAATGAATAGATCAATTTTTAAACTCTGTGTACATAGTCTCAGTTGTAATATGTTCTGCCACAGAGCTAAAGTGTTTAGAAGGTGCAGCAAAAGCAGCTAAGAAACTCCACCTTCAC
>JAMWET010002119.1:0-2500 GCA_024036415.1 Prochilodus magdalenae
CATGCTCTGCACAGCTAGCCTTGAGAGTGTGGTTTCAGACAAGCATGGGACGAGGTTCTTTAAATAGACCCCCCTCTGGCAGCTCAAAACAAGATGCAGACTGAGATTTTTGCCCAGGCTTCGAAGCATCAGGGTATTTGTTCTTTGTTCCACTTTTAAAACTAAAGATTCCTCAACTCCAATGTAAGCAGTTCGGTTGAGAACTTTTACGGTTTGTGGAAGTTCTCTGAAATTTACAGTCCAGAAGACCCTCATTGGCAGCTTTGTTTTTAGATGTGTAGAGGTAGCACTCCCATATTTGACATCAGTACCTTTCAGAGTGAGATGAAAATGTGTTTTGGGATATTTAAGTTCTTTAGTTCTCCAGAAAAAAAAAGAAACAAAAAAGCTCGCTGCTAATTTTAAACAGCATCTGCATATATACAACTACTGTTCCTGTTGGTTTACAAGTGCACCTATGAACCCAGAGTGTATTACTGATCTAAGAGTTTCATCAGGCTTCTCTCTCTCTCTCTCTCTCTCTCTCTCTCTCTCTCTCTCTCTCTCTCTCTCCCTCCCTCTCCCTCTCTCTCTCTCTCTCTCTCTCTCTCTCCCCCCCTCTCTTCCTCCCTCTCACTCCCCCCCCTCTTCCTCTCTCTTCCTCTCTCTCTCTTCCTCTTCCTCTCTCTCTTCCTCTCCCTCTCTCTCTCTCTCTTCCTCTTCCTCTCCCTCTCTCTCTCCCTCTCTCTCTCCCTCTTCCTCTCCCTCTCTCTCTCTTCCTCTCTCTCTCTCTCTCTCTCTCTCTCTTTCTTCCTCTCCTGTCCTCGCCCTCTCCCCCCCCTCTCTTCCTCTCTCTCTCTCTCTCTCTCTTACACACTCTTTCTCTCTCTCTTACACTCTCTCTCTCTCTTTCTCTCTCTCTCTGTCTCTCTCTTTCTCTCTCTCTCTCTCTCTGTCTCTCTCTTTCTCTCTCTCTCTCTCTCTCTCTGTCTCTCTCTTTCTCTCTGTCTCTCTTCCTCTCTCTCTCTCTCTCTCTCTGTCTCTCTCTTTCTCTCTCTCTCTCTCTCTCTTGTAAGGATTAAAACAGCGATAAAAAATAATTTCTTTAAAAATCTTTAATTTAACTACAATAATATATGGTACGTGTATGTTAGCTTAGCACTAATATGACATTGCTAATCCTATAAAGACTGAATCCTATAGCTAGCTGTAATTAGCTTGCTGTAGCAGTGCTAATCATTTAGTAGTTTTTGGACTAGATAAACTAGCATGCTGTGTGGTGGCTAGCTAGGCTAATGCTAACTAAATATAAATATGCTGCATTTTCTCTGGCTTAGCGATTAACCGGATATTAATACAGCTCAGCCAGCGCATTGAGGTGAAAACAACATTTATTGTTGCATCAGGAATGTACTTTATGGAATGTACAGTAAAGCTGAACTTGGCACTGTAATACTGGCTTGTCTGCAGCAGAAGTGTCAGAAATTCTGGTACTACTTTACTGCTGGTACTGTTACTCCATATATATGTGTTTTCCAACAGGTGGTGTTTCTTAAAATGGTTTCAATAGCCAATTTCAGTCAGTTAGTTAAAGTAGCCGTTATAACCGATGATGCCTATTAGGCTAATCATTTATGTAGGGTTATATCAACTGTCATGAGAAGCTTATGTAGGTGTCATACAGCCTCATCAACCCGAATTCATCATTCAGCTGTATTCTCGGTTTGGGACAGCTGATCTGTCTAATATTCATTCCCAATATCAAGTTTCTTAACTGGCTTTTGGCTTGAACAAACAATTTCTAGGGAAAAGTGCTTATTTGTTATGGAACCTTTACATTATATTGAGCTTTATAGGCTTTAAAATGTTCTCATATACAAAATATTTTTTTTTAAACCCTTATTGATCCCACAGTGGGGAAATTTACAAGTCTTCCGCATTTAACCCATCCGTGAAGTGAAACACCCACATACACACTCACTAGTGAACACACACACTAGGCTGCAGTGAGCACTCTTACCCGGAGCGGTGGGCAGCCCTATCCACGGCACCCGGGGAGCAGTTAGGGGTTAGGTGCCTTGCTCAAGGGCACCTCAGTCATTACTGTCAGTTCAGGGAATCCAACCGGCGACCCTCCAGTAACACGGCTGATTCCCTAACCTCCTTCTTTAAAGAGCCATCTATTGAAAGGGAAACAAAATGGGTTCTTTTATGTGCTTCATTTAACCAAGATTTATTTCTTACGAGTGCACATCTGACACTTATACAGGCACGTCTGGTCAGCGTAGCTAAAGGAATGTGGTGTTTAGTCTGTTTTCCCAAAACAGTTGGTAGAACAAATGTCATGTAGAGCAGTGGATCTTGCTGTAGGGGAATGCCAGTAGGAGGCCATTGCAGTGAGCCGGTGTCAGTTCTTAATTATGGTGTTGCTTGCTTGTCTCCACAGCGCAGAGCAGCTGGTATGGGTTGCTAATTTGTTGGGAGAAAAAAGACTAGTAAACTACCAACATGGCTCTGAAGG
>JAMWET010002119.1:7500-15000 GCA_024036415.1 Prochilodus magdalenae
GGCTTCCCTGCTACCAACGCAACACCAGAGTTCGAATGACAATCACATGCAACAGGACGAGCTTATTTAGTCAGTCAGGTACAGCGGTAAGGCCTGTCTTTGTGTACGTCACATGCAACTCAAAGTATTCACATTTCTCACAATGTCAGACCTACCCACCACGTTTCATTCCTGTCGGATGATTCCTTCTGGGTGCAGCTACTTTTCTATGATGAGCGTATTTTGTTTATCAAATTATCATGAGCAATAACACACAGAGGTAATGAGGGATGATGGTGGAGGACACGTCTTCAGTGTCTTTTTTGAACTGCAGATGTACAGGGGTTGGACAATGAAACTGAAACACCTGGTTTTAGACCACAATCATTTATTAGTATGGTGTAGGGCCTCCTTTTGCGGCCAATACAGCGTCAGTTCGTCTTGGGAATGACATATACTGAGTCCTGCAAAGTGGTCAGAGGGATTTTAAGCCATTCTTCTTGCAGGATAGTGGCCAGGTCACTACGTGATGCTGGTGGAGGTTCGTCCTTCTTGGTGGTATGCTGACATTACCCTGGATACCGTGGCTCTTGATACATCACAAAGACTTGCTGTCTTGGTCACAGATGCGCCAGCAAGACGTGCACCAACAGTTTGTCCTCTTTTGAACTCTGGTATGTCCTCCATAATGTTGTGTGCATTGCAGTATTTTGAGCAGAACTGTGCTCTTACCTGCTAACTGAACCTTCACACTCTGCTCTTACTGGTGCAATGTGCAATTAATGAAGATTGGCCACCAGGCTGGTCCAATTTAGCCATGAGACCCCACACTAAAATGACAGGTGTTTCAGTTTCATTGTCCAACCCCTGTATGTAAGGTTCACTCTCACAAGTGAAATCACAGTTTGCATTACAGTAATTTGGCCATGACAGTTATAGTTATCTTTTAGGCTATTGGTGATAATGCATGTCGTGTATATAGAATGGCGAACAGTAAAACACCTAGTTCAAACTGGAGTTAGGAGTTAGGAGACCGCTGGAGTTCCTTTAAAGTCACAACAGCATTCAGGAAGTCTTGTCTAGCTGACTGCCTCTGTAATATTCTATTCTTATCTGGAGTTACGATAAGGTTATTAATGTAACTGTTATTCTGTAATAGCTTCTGTCATGGTAACTAAACAGATAAGATAATATTTCACAGTCAGGGTGTTTCTGTAATACGGCCCCAGATGAGGAACACACAGAGCAGTAGGAGAGGGAAATGAATATGAAACTCAGCTGATCTGAAAAATCTTAGAGATGTAGGAGTGGGTGGGTGATTTGTGTTGTTCAAGATGGGAAGTCCAGTAGAGAGGATATTAGAAATATGGATACATGTCAAGATTATGAGATTCACGTGATTGATTTTTGCCTCATTTCCACATTTTTGGTAATTCAAAATGCAAGCTAACAGCTGACCAGTGGTGGACGAAGTACGCAAACCTTGTACTTGAGTTAAAGTAGAGATACCCAAGGTAAAATATCCCCCCAGTAAAAGTAGAAGCTTCTTCATTTAGACCTCCACTGGAGTAACAGTACTAAAGTATTTATCTTTAAATGTAAATTTATATAATAGGCTATGATGTCCTATTATCATTTCTGGAACAAGACTCAATCAACAGTGTAGGTGAAAAGACTCTAGTGTCTCTCAGTCCACCAGCCTTTAATAGAAGCTCATTAATTAGCCTGACATGGATGTGTATTCAAATCATCAGCAGTACATTCAAGGGGCACAGTTTACAATATGTAAAACTATAAAATAACTTTTTACAAACAAATAAGATTTATTTGCAACTTATAGTTTATTAAGAATTTGCTTCACAGTTTTCCTTTACTATACTGGATCCGTAGGTCCCTGTATATAAACATAAACTTGGCACAACATATTTATTATAAAAGGAAATAATTTAGAAAAAGACGCTCACCAGTCACAAGTGTATGTGTACATGTGTCTATGTTGTGGTCTATTTACCCACAAACTCAGGAACGATATGTTTAATCTGCTCACTAACCCCATCCTGCCTTACCTGCCTTCCTCCAGGTGGTCCTTGATGTTGTCCAGCCCTGAAATGGACATTTCCATGGATGCTAGGAATCCATGAATCAGCTTGTTTCGTTTGGACGTGTTATGTTTCATGTGCACATAAGCTGAAAGGAACTACACATTTCTCATAATGTAGTGGAGTAAAGAATAAGATATTGGAGTTTGAAATGCAGGTGGAGTTAAAGTGCAAAGTCGTCCAAAATGGAAATACTTCAGTAAAGAACAGATACACTATAAAACTACTTAAGTACAGTGACTGATACATTTACCTAGTTACAGTCCACCACTGCAGCTGACTAATAACTCCTAACACACTTGTAGTTTTATTTCCTGAAGTATTTTTTGTTGTGTTGCCTTTTTAAACATTAGGGAGGGTCATGGAGGTGAAATTGATTTTGTGTGAGGGAGCGTTTAGAGGCAGGCATTCATCAACTTACAAATTCCTTACTTATCACATACACCCACCGGCCACTGTATTACATACACCTCCTTGTATCTACACTCGTCCTTTTTATCAGCTCTCCATATAGAAGCTCTACAAATACAGACTGTTGACAAACACCTCAGTGTCAGTGCATTTCTGTTGGTCTATTATTCATGAAATTACCACACGGTGTAAACAGCAGCTCATGTGATCTAATGAGGCATAAAAGTAAAAATCAACAGAAATGGAGAACCATGTTTTTCTTTGGACTGCAACGATATATTCCAAATCCTAAATTTACATTTATGGCATTTAGCTGACGCTCTTATCCAGAGCGACTTACAAGGTTAATCACATTACAGGTAGGCCAATGTAGTGTTAGGAGTCTTGCCCAAGGACTCTTATTGGTGTAGCACAGCATAGTCACCCAGACCGGGATTCGAACCCCAGTCTCCCACATGTGGTGGTGGCTACTTGGCGGGCAGTGGTGTTATCGGCTGAGCTACACCAACAAAATCCTATACAACTGTGTAGTATTTCCCCTCCCGAGTTCCGCTAATGATGTTTGTGGGACTTTATCTACCAATTCATTTTTGTTTCAACATTCTCCAACCTCTCTTTATCCCCTAATGTTGTGCATTTAAGACTGGTGTATACATAAGCTTGGTTCTGATTGGCTGCCCTGTATAACGCCTCATTCAAAAAGCAGTCTGGGTTAAAATACAGTACGTTTTATAACTTCAGTGTAACAGGGTGTATGTAAATGAGTATTCCATTAGTAAATCCAATTTAAATTGTCTTTTAGATATGGAGTGTATTAAATGGGGAGTAGTTGGCATGTTTTGAAACTTGCCATTCAACTTTGAGACTGTTCTAGTATGTAACAGTGTTTACATGCTGCAGCAAACTCCTTTATTTCAGTTTTCCATGAAGTTTAACAAGTGGGGAAGTAAAGTACTGAACAGATGATGATCATATGCCAGTATTTAAAGATCAGACTGCTCTCAGATCTGCCTGGCAGTACCACTGAAGCACAGCAGGTGGTAGTAGTGCCATCAGTGCCGTCTTCTCTGACAGGCCACAGAATCATTTCCACCTGGCCTCCTCCTCTACAGCCTTGTGCTGTTTACTGACAGGATACTCACTTCCCACTGCCAGCAGCTGTATTTTGAGTGAGTAGCTGATTCTCTCACACAGCTGTCAGATTTAAAAGACTTGTTGAATTCTGCTTTAACGTCTTTACCTCCTGCGCTGTCAGCTACAGAGGCAGTGAAAGCAGAATGACTGTAACACTTGTTTTTGTTTCTTCCTTTTTGTTTTCTGATTTTTGGGTGTACATGTAGTGTCTTCAGATCTGAGTGTGAATGGACAATGTTAGGGCACTTATGCGTGTATTATAGAGGCATGCCAGTCTGAAGACAGCACTCAACATGTTCCTTTTTTATGTTTAGTGGTATTCTGTAGTTCTATAGACCCAGATTATCCAACCTAATGCAGTCTTGTAGTCCTATAACTTAACAGAGTATTTAGTCTAGAAGTTTGAGTGGTTGACAGTCTGCCTGAAGATGTATTTTATTTATTAATGTGATTAAAATATTTTGATTTGATTTGTCAGTCAATCAATCAGTCAATCAGTCAACCAACCAATCAATCAATCGATCAATCAGCCAATCAGCCAATCAATCAATTAGCCAGCCAATCAGCCAGCCAATCAGTCAGCCAATCAGTCAGCCAGTCAATCAACCAATCAACCAACCAACCAACCAACCAGTAACTCAATCAACAAAGTCAGCTGAACAGTACAGAACAGTGTCATCTGCACTTTGCAGTCACAGGCAGAGGCAGCACAAACATTAACGTGTATATGAAATAAGACTGGGCCAATGATTGAACCTTGTGGGACCCCTACTGAAAAAATCTCATCATACTGAAACCAGAATCCTGTACATCAGTATCAACTTGATGCCCAATAAAAGAGTAACCTGGCAGTGTCAGTAGGTGGTAACAGAATGTGTGTGCAAGGTGTGCTTCTTATTATGTATAATAATGAGAGGTCCACTTTTAAACCAGTGTGTATTACCCAAGAACTACACGTACGCTGGGTTAAACTTCAGACTTGGCTGAAAGTGCATTCAGCTTCTAAGAGCTTTTTTGGCGTTGCTGCCGTCAGTGTCTGAAAAGAGTTGAAGCTGTAATAAAGGTAGCGAGTGAATACAATACAATATTATAATTAGTCCTGGAAGCTTCTGCATATTTAGTAAATATAATTTCTTATTTTTTTATTTTAAAAATTAGAATTTTTAAAAAAATATCATCGCTGTCCGATGAAACACAAGCATCTTCAAAATGATGACTTTACAGTAGAGGGCAAACACTCGTTCAGTTCTAATGTCAGTCAAAGGAACCAGACTTTCTTCTTAGCAGTTTTGGTCCAGTTTGGGTTCTGTTGGTCCATTCATCATTCAAAGCTGCTGTGACGCATAAAAATGAAAATCGACAAAAATAGAGATATGGGTTTTTCATTGGACTGTGAGTTTATGTTTCCCGTTTTTCCCCTCTCACTGATAATTCAAATACAGGTACAGTAGAGTGTGCTTCATTAGGTGAATGGCGCTCAGTAGAATAACTTTGACTGAACAAACTGAATGAATGCATACTGTTGCCTTTCTTTTCTCAGCACCAGAGGAAGAGGAGGACCACCCCGTCTCATTGTGCGACAAAGTCTCTTTGTACAAAGGTGACATCACCATCCTGGAGGTGGATGCCATTGTGAATGCCGGTAAGGGCTTGCTATTTAAACTAACCCTGGGCTTCCAGGCTGTCCATGCTCTGTGGTTTGAGTCTGGCGTGGTGGCACTTGTTGTGCTTGACTGCCATCTAGTGTTTAAAGGTGTTCATGCCGTTTATTCTGGGCACACGTTTGGGCTTGTGTTGTGTGGTTAAGAAACCTATGTCCAGATGTTGTAGTTGGTTGCTGGTTGATTAAATGAATAGGGGAATGCTGTGTGCTGAATGTCTCGTGTGCTTTTAAAGCGAACATGCCAAAGGGGTTCTTTAGAAGTGCAAAGATGCGCCACCTTTTCATTAGATGCGTTTTTTTTTTGGCGTTCTGAAATGGGATATGCTGTATAGATGGTCAGAGCTCAAACACACAATGAGTGTGAGATATAATAATTTAAAAAGCACTGAATATATTTAAAACATGGGGTCTTAATATGTCAGCTTCCACAGCAGAGCTAACCTAAACAGTCCTAAACAACTTGTTTTTCTTTGGACGGTGACAATATGAGGTGTTAATTTAACCAGTGGCCGGCTACTTCAGATTAAAGTATGTGTAAATAAAATGAATTAAAAATATAAACTCTACCATAAAACATGCTGACATACAGGGGTTGGACAATGAAACTGAAACACCTGTCATTTTAGTGTGGGAGGTCTCATGGCTAAATTGGACCAGCCTGGTGGCCAATCTTCATTAATTGCACATTGCACCAGTAAGAGCAGAGTGTGAAGGTTCAGTTAGCAGGTAAGAGCACAGTTCTGCTCAAAATACTGCAATGCACACAACATTATGGGTGACATACCAGAGTTCAAAAGAGGACAAAGTGTTGGTGTACGTCTTGCTGGCGCATCTGTGACCAAGACAGCAAGTCTTTGTGATGTATCAAGAGCCACGGTATCCAGGGTAATGTCAGCATACCACCAAGAAGGACGAACCTCCGCCAGCATCACGTAGTGACCTGGCCACTATCCTGCAAGAAGAAAGGCTTAAAGTCCCTCTGACCACTGTGCAGGACGCAGTATATGTCATTCCCAAGACGAACTGACGCTGTATTGGCCGCAAAAGGAGGCCCTACACCATACTAATAAATGATTGTGGTCTAAAACCAGGTTTCATTGTCCAACCCCTGTATATCTGTACTATATTCAGATTATTTACATTTATATGCAGTAGCACAAACTTTTCAAAACGTAGGGCTGAATGATTTGGGAAGAATATGTAATGGTGATTTGTCTGATCAGTATTGAGACTGTGGTTTAAACTGTACTGGAGTCCAGGTCTGTTATTTGATCAGCAAGCCCAGAGGATCCCCTTTCTCAGTTACCTGTGGTGGTGATGTCACAGGATGTAGTTGTTTGGCTGCTTCTGATTAGTCTAAACAGGCGGTTTACCAGCTCTGATATTACATTAACAGTCCCTGTATTAGATGTGGTTTTGATTAAATTATAATTACAGCTTTTGCGGTTTTGAATATCGCATGCTTTTAAATTGACATTTCAATATACAATTGATTAACATTTAGCCCTACCAAAAATCTGCACCCCTGCTTACTGGGTCTCTGTCTTTAATGTCCAACAACAGTTTCATTTCTTAAAAGAATAAAACTGGTTTACTCAAAACACTGTGGAACTGCTTTCCACTGACCTTTAGAGGTGACTGAATCAGTAGGGCTTCTGATCTGGTCTACACTTTAGATTTTAGAGTTTAGGTTTTAAAAATGGACACTCAAAATCCTCAGGTGGTTCGTCTATGGCAAAGAACCCATTTGGCAGCTGTATTACAGCGTGTGTGTGTGTGTGTGTGTGTGTGTGGAGGTCGTAGGCATGGAGGATTTCATCCTATAGTATGTCAAGGAGAAAAAATGAGGTCAGGATGGACTTTGTCTGGACATGCTTGTTGGAAATAGTGGGGTTGACATTGTTTCTGTGTCTTTTATTTATTTATTTATTTATTTATTTATTTTTTGCCTTTGCATGACACCCTGAGCTTGCCTGCCATACGGATCTCACTGGTACTTGCACTTGAAATCATAAGGTGTGAAATCCTATTTTCTGCAGCGCACAAGATTTTCTTTTTCTTTCTGCCCCCAAAACCGGTGTGTACGCTTTATCTAGCCTATTCAGCTGCATCACTGCTCTTCAAACTCCTCAGGAATCCTCGTGTGAATTGCTTTCTGCCAGAAAAGAAGATTTAATAAAGAGGAAGACCTAAGCTTACCGCAAGCAAAATGAC
>JAMWET010002119.1:17500-47500 GCA_024036415.1 Prochilodus magdalenae
AGATAACAGCTACATATAATAGATATAGTAGCATATACACAGGTGATGGTAGTGACAGATAGATAGACAGACAGACAGACAGATATACAGACAGACAGATAGATAGCTACATAGATAGATATACAGACAGACAGACAGATAGATAGATAGATACATAGATAGATAGCTACATAGATAGATAGATAGACAGACAGACAGATAGATAGATACATAGATATACAGACAGACAGAGATAGATAGATAGATAGATAGATAGATAGATAGATATACAGACAGACAGATAGATAGCTACATAGATACATAGACAGACAGACAGACAGACAGATATACAGACAGACAGATAGATAGCTACATAGATAGATATACAGACAGACAGACAGATAGATAGATAGATACATAGACAGACAGACAGATAGATAGACAGATAGATAGATACACAGACAGACAGACAGATAGATAGATATACAGATAGATATACAGACAGACAGATAGATAGATAGATAGATAGATAGATAGATATACAGACAGACAGACAGATAGATAGATAGATAGATAGATAGATAGATAGATAGATGGTTGCTTCCCTAATGTAGCCCAAGCTCTGGTAGAGGTGGGAAACCATGTAGGTTTTTCAAATGAATAGCTTGGGTTTGGGTTCATCACTGCAACATTGCCTGAAAAACTGGTTGCATTGGAGACGCCATAAGCCAGGCTTTTGCTAACTATACATAACCATGCAAAGCATCCACATACAGCTTTTTTAAGCACAGTGTTCTGAAATGGTATATGCGTAAGATATTCAAACTACGAGTGGGAGATATAATTAGGCAGTCGAGTCGTATTATTATGATCAGCTAATATCCAAAGTACCCGCCATTTGCAGTTTGGACAGCAGCTAGGAGTGACTGATATACACGACTTATAACACGCATCTTATAAGCATTGATATAACAGCATTTTATACCTGAGGAATTTGTCTTTCTGACTCTTTCCGGATCTCGTTCTTTGGTGTCTTAGGTTTTGTGTGTGAATGTGCTGCAGGTCAGTGCTCTTAGTAATAGTGCTGATGCTGATGATGTGGTAAAGCGGTGTGGTGGGATTTGCCATGATAATGGCGATATGTATATTGCTAATATTTAGGCGTTAACAAAAAGTGATGATTCTTAATGTGTGCCTTGAGAATGCCCTTTAGAGAATGCGAAACGCTTTCCTGCGTGCCTATAGCGTGATTGCAGGAACCACGAGGAAAGTAGCTGTCAAAATTTCTACTGACACAGCTCTCTGATGTGTTAAAGGAAGTTCATCCACGTAACAGCTCGGTCAAGTTATGATACTGAGTGTCGACATATGGTTCCAGTCATCGGTAATGAGAACACTTGAAGGAAAGTTGCTGACTTATCTCGCACTTACGGTTTTTAGTTTTTTCACTTTCAAAGCTAAAGAATTATCAGAAGCATCAAAGAGTTACCAGCAGTGATAACAGCATTATAACCAGTGATAACAGAATTATAAGCAGTGATAACAGCATTATAACAGTGATAACAGCATTATAAGCAGTGATAACAGCATTATAAGCAGTGATAACAGCATTATAAGCAGTGATAACAGCATTATAAGCAGTGATAACAGCATTATAGCAATGATAACAGCATTATAAGCAGTGATAACAGCATTATAGCAATGATAACAGCATTATAAGCAGTGATAACAGCATTATAAACAGTGATAACAGCATTATAACAGCATTATAAACAGTGATAACAGCATTATAAACAGTGATAACAGCATTATAACAGAATTATAAACAGTGATAACAGCATTATAACAGAATTATAAACAGTGATAACAGCATTATAAACAGTGATAACAGCATTATAAGCAGTGATAACAGCATTATAAGCAGTGATAACAGCATTATAACAGTGATAACAGCATTATAAGCAGTGATAACAGCATTATAACAGCATTATAAGCAGTGATAACAGCATTATAACAGCATTATAAGCAGTGATAACAGCATTATAAGCAGTGATAACAGCATTATAACAGTGATAACAGCATTATAACAGAATTATAAGCAGTGATAACAGCATTGTAACAGAGTTATAAACAGTGATAACAGCATTATAAACAGTGATAACAGCATTATAACAGAATTATAAGCAGTGATAACAGCATTATAACAGGTTTATAAACAGTGATAACAGCATTATAACAGAATTATAACAGTGATAACAGCATTATAAGCAGTGATAACAGCATTATAAACAGTGATAACAGCATTATAACAGCATTATAAACAGTGATAACAGCATTATAACAGAATTATAAACAGTGATAACAGCATTATAACAGAATTATAAACAGTGATAACAGCATTATAAACAGTGATAACAGCATTATAACAGAATTATAAACAGTGATAACAGCATTATAACAGAATTATAAACAGTGATAACAGCATTATAACAGAATTATAAACAGTGATAACAGCATTATAACAGAATTATAAACAGTGATAACAGCATTATAAACAGTGATAACAGCATTATCAGAATTATAAACAGTGATAACAGCATTATAACAGTGATAACAGCATTATAACAGAATTATAAACAATGATAACAGCATTATAACAGTGATAACAGCATTACAACAGAATTATAAACAGTGATAACAGCATTATCAGAATTATAAACAATGATAACAGCATTATAACAGTGATAACAGCATTACAACAGAATTATAAACAGTGATAACAGCATTATCAGAATTATAAACAGTGATAACAGCATTATAACAGAATTATAAACAGTGATAACAGCATTATAACAGAATTATAAGCAGTGATAACAGCATTATAACAGTGATAACAGCATTATCAGAATTATAACAGTGATAACAGCATTATCAGAATTATAAACAGTGATAACAGCATTATAACAGAATTATAAACAGTGATAACAGCATTATAAACAGTGATAACAGCATTATCAGAATTATAAACAGTGATAACAGCATTATAACAGAATTATAAACAGTGATAACAGCATTATAACAGAATTATAAACAGTGATAACAGCATTATAACAGAATTATAAACAGTGATAACAGCATTATAACAGAATTATAAGCAGTGATAACAGCAGTGTGGTGAATTGTGATGATGCTAATTAGTTCTTGCTCATAGGCCTTTAAAAAGTGAAAGACTGTGTGATAAGAAAAGGAGATTATTATGTGAATCTGGCAATATGAAGTGAACTGAATGCAGTTTATTATATAGTGTGATTACATTAAGGTAGTACAGTGAAAGTATGATGACTATACAGTTAGGCTGATTAGCATTCTCTTTCAGACTTGGCTTTTGTTAGTTTTTTTTTTTAGGACTAGAGGAATTTCAGCAATGTCTATCAAGAAATCCAATCAAGAAAACAAGCTTGTTGTTAATCAGGTTGTTCCCATTAACAAACAGGGGTCTGTGTATTCCATTTTCCTCCAACTTGGTGCTTTAAAGAGGAAAGAGCACATATGAGACTGGAGAAGGCACTTCAGTGACAGGTAGGGGATTCACGCTCATAACCAGTTTATGCAAATTTGGTTTATCACAGGCGAAACGCCCTGCTCCGCTTAAACCCGGCTTCTTCGGGAATAAGCAGTTGGCAGATTGGATGCTTAAGTGTTGGGATGCGCTCTGGACGGCCGCGCTAACTTTTCCTGCAAGATATGCTCATTGTCATCTTTGTTGTCGGAAATGAAAAGAAAATGGCTTATCAGTTTTGGGGGAGGGGGCTTGGGGGTTCGTGAGAATGGGAGATGTTATTAAATGGCTCATGTAATTTTAAGACTGAAAAGGACGATTTCAGAGTGATTTTCGTTTTGGTTTATGACCTGTAAAGAGCTCCACTCCATTTTCAGTGTTCATTTTAAATTGATGTCAATGATATTGTAGATTGAGCTCCTGCTAGCTGCTGGTTATTATCCAGCAACATAAGCAGTAAGGAGAGGCTGAAAATAATGCACACCATATTTACTGCATAGCACAGCTCTACAGATCATTTCTTAGCTGGAATAATTCATGTGGATTCAATACAGACTCTGAGATAATTAGGACTGGTACTAATCAGCCAGGAATCAACATACAAATACAAAGTACCAATCGTATTATACCATTATACTGGGGCATCTGTACACTAACAGTCCTAATTATGGAGCATATAGAATTCAGTGATCGTTTGGTGGTGGTTTATAACCTGCTATTAAGCACATCTAAAAACAACCAGTTGGAAGTAGTCCTGGATGAAGTGCATAGGCACATGCAAGAGGAGCTTACTTTATTAGGCTGGCCCAGCCCCCAGTTTGCACATAGAGCGACCTGAAGCATGGATAGGAAAACTGGCCAACTGACTGCAAGTTTACTTTGGCGTTCTATGTTGCAGCTCCAGCCAAGAACGGTTCCACTCCCTCCTTCCTGTATCAATTTAATCCGTGCTTTAGTCCAGAGAAAGCAGCGGCACTACCATAACCATAACCATGTCGGAATCTGCACAGCCTGGCATCAATATTGCCCAAGATTCTATTTGTAGCTTCTCATACAGTATCACATGCAGTGGACATGTAAGACCACTGTAATCACACACACACACACACACACACACACACACACGCACATACACACACACACACATACACAAGCACATACACGCACACACACACACACACACACACACACGCGCACACACACATACATATACACACACGCGCGCGCACACACATACATATACACACACACACACGCACACACACACGCGCACACACGCACACACACACATACATATACACGCACATACACACGCACATACATATACACACACACGCACACACACACGCGCACACACGCACACACACACATACATATACACGCACATACACATGCACATACATATACACACACACGCACACACACACACGCACACACACACATACATATACACGCACACACACACATACATATACACGCACACACGCACATACACACGCACATACATATACACACACACGCGCACACGCACACACACACATACATATACACGCACACACACACACACGCACATACACACGCACATACATATACACACACACAAATACACACACACAGGCACATACACACACACACACACACACACACATACACACACACACTCACGCACCCACACACATACACACACACACATGCACACATACACGCATCCACACACACACACACACACTCGCACACATACAGACACACACACACACTCACACACATACAGACACACACACTCGCACACATACAGACACAGACATACACGCCCACACACATACACGCACACACATACACACACACACACACACACACACACTCACGCACCCACACACATACACACACACACACACGCACACACACATGCACACATACACGCATCCACACACACACACTCACACACATACAGACACACACACTCGCACACATACAGACACACACATACACGCCCGCACACACACATACACGCACACACATACACGCACACACAGACACACCTCAGGGTCATATTAGCCGATGTCTCAGACCTTGAGTGAATGTTTTCTGACTGCTCTCTCTGCAACCTGACCATTTAATGCTTCCTGGATGACTCAGATCTTTTCATCAGTAGGTCGTCTTCCTGTGCAGACTTCTAATTTACAGCATATTGCATTAATATGCAAGGCTTAAGCACATTTATGCCACATTATGTAACAGGAAATGGAAAAAAGACTGAATACCCACATCCAGCTTTAGCTGCTGGAGCACTAATAGAAAAGACATTTGGGTTATCAGTCAAAACCTGGTTTCCCCAGGACAGGAGGATTTGGCGCCTGTAGTTTTTTGTTTCATGTGGGAATAGGTTGTAATGCATGGCAATATTTCAAGTTTCACTTAAACTGGTGTATTTGTATGATATTTCATGAACAGATTTAAGTATTATGTACTATGAGATATATAGGCAGTATCGTGGTCAGACTGACTTGTTGTAGATGCAGGCCGTATTGTAATCATGATAATTAGGCCAGAGTTGGCTCTCCAGGCACTATGTGGATATTATCTGTACTTACACAACCAAATACTTCAAGCACATCATGAGAAGTCCATGTTGATGGTTGATGAGATTCTAATCTATACATCCTGTATGACAGATAAAGCCCTTCTACACCTGCTGGACTCGTACTCTCATAATAACCCACTACCTCCACCATGTTTCACAGCTGGCGCTATCCAGTCACGGTTGTGTTTTGTCCAGGTTCATGCTGAACCGTCGTCTGATCCAAACAAGTTAATCTAACTTTCCTCTGACCAGAGAATGTGCTGCCAGGATTCCTCAGGCTCCTCTTTGTGTTTCTTCACAAAGCTTAGTCTGGCAGTACAGGCTGTAAATAGCATTTTTCTTCTTGGATGGCATATGCAGAGGTCTGTTGCGCTGTGTAGGCTCTCTCTGAGAGGCTGGAATCTGGCGATTAATCTTGTGGTAAGCTGGAAGAACTGGCCGTTATCTGTCTTTCAGTGCAAAATTTCATGAATAGTGAACCGCACGCTTTGCCATCTTCTGAGATTGGCCACTGTGCCTTTGGTTACTGGTAGGGTGACTTTCTGATGCTTCGTAATAACCACTGCTGTGTTTGAACTTGTGCTTGGTAGTTTGCCAATGTCCTTGGACTCTTTTCCGTCCTTGTGAAGTTCTACTATCTGAGCTCTGACTACTAACAGTCAAGTGTTCATAAACTTTTATGTCGAAGGATGTAAATGGGCTCCACAGTGAGGTTTGTCTAACCTGATTGTTGTGTATTAAACATAACAGCAGCAACCCTGGTTTTCAAATTAGAGTGAACAGTGTAATTTTAGTAGCTGATTTTCATTTTAGTACATTTTGGTGATATGGGACAGGGATGTGTTCACTTGTAGTACTAGAGATTTGCTATTGAATGTTTTACTTATATGAACGTATGTTTTTTTTAAAATTTTTTATATGGTATATTTATATGGTGAAGAGCGCCGTGTGAGATCCTTTCTCCCCACCGCGATAAGACTCTACAACGAGTCTCCTTATAGCAGGAACACCACCGATCTCCTGCTGTCTGAACTGTGTTGAGCTCCATTATATCGGCGCTGTCCAAAGAAAAACAGGTATCTCCAAAATGGCAACTTTACAGGAGAGGCCAAAAACCTCATGTCATTTGAATGGAAGTCAATAGAACCAGACATCCTTTCAAGCAGTTTTAGGTTGTTTCTGTTGGTCCATTTTTCATGAAATTCCAACACAGTGTGAAGAGCAGCTCATGTGATTGAATAATGCATAAATGTAAAAATCAACATAAATGGAGATACATGTTTTTCATTGAACAGCGACGATATACATGCCCAGTTTTTAAATTCCACTGCACTGCTCTAATCTGGACTGTTATTTTATCTGACCTGCCAGTTGTCACTTTATATATAATCCTTACTACCTCACATCTCTAAGTGCAATATTACTTATGCTGCTCCGTTAATGTCTGTACATGCTCTTCTATTTATTATGTTATAGGCAATGTCTTATACATGCACATTTATGTATATAGACAAATCTCCTTAATTCAGCTCTATTTATTTATTCTGATTAATGTATGTACATACTTCATAGAACACTTTTATATGCACATAGACTCTTCTGTTATTTTAATTTATGTCATTTTGTGATTGATAGCTCTTCTGTAACCTCTGCCCTTTTTATTGTAATAATGTATGTCTTACTTGTGCAATATGTACAGAACTGTGACACTGCAATTTCCTTCGGGATCAATAAAGTCTTATCTTATCTTATCTTATCTTATCTTATATGGTACATGGTTGTAACTGTGCCAACATCCTTTTGAAAATTAGGACACCATTATTTGAAGTTATGTACAGCATATTGTAATAGGTCTAATTGGAATCAGTTGCCTATTGCCCTCTCATTCATGTAATTAAAAATAGTTTGAATGATGAACTGGGATATTCAAGCATCTGTTTGACTCAGTAGCTCTTAAGGTAAATAAAGTACAACTCATTAACATTTTTATCATTCCATTTGTTAAGTAGCATTGTGTTTGGTTAACCATCAGCCTCCCCGGTATTTATTAATGTGGCACTATTTTTGCCTCTTCTAATTTGGAAAAAGGAAGCAGCATGATAAGTACCGTGTATTGTGAAAATGCATGCGCACCAATAACAGGACAATGTTTAATGGTTTGTGGTTGATGTGTGAATGCCGTCGCCGTGCTTGGCTTATGAATGGGATAAAAGGCCACATGCTTACTTTCATATGTGTCACTTCAGCACACTTTGATGTACCTTGATGCTAATGTTATGAAAACGCAATACCCCCACAATACATCGGCTGCTCCCTGGTGCCAGCATAAGGCAGGTGATAAGACTCCAGTCTGACACATCCACAAAAACAGCTGTTGCAGATAAGTAAGTAATAGCAGTAGCAATAAACCAGCGAAGCCATCTCCATGCCTGCTGCAGCACTTAGCCCTTTAGGCCTCGTAGGCCAATAACAACTCGGCAGATGATGAATTAAGCTATGCTCTGCGGTACAGCTGTCCTCTATAGAGCCACCTGTAGCACACAGCTAAGAAGTTGCTCTACTGTACAATGCTATGAGTGAAAGGAAGGAAGGTAACGCCATGCACTCAACATGAAGGTAGTAAGGAAAAACAGCCATGGAACAGTTTACTCCCTTACAGTTTCCAGTTTACCGTCCCTGAAACCTTTCCTATCGGTGGTGTCGTGTTGATGTTGTTATTATTATTATTAGTGATAATATAATAATGTTGATTATGTTCACTCTTGTGCAGATGGAATTGACTATTCCTTATATATCATTGCACAGAAACGATGATATATAAAATCACACAGCACTTGACGGAAGTTGAAAACTATTCTAAAATCCACTTAAAGGTGGAATTTGTCATTTATCTGCTCATAACTAAGGCAGTGGGATGTTCTTAACCTTTTCTGAATGGACAGTTATCTTTCAGGTTGAAGATAAGATCAGATTTCTAACGCACTAAGAGGGGACACTGACCACATTAACCCTGTATATTTTCTGCACTTGATGTCAAATATCTGTTTATGATGCTCAGGGGGCTTCACCTGAATAAACCACAGACCTATCAGAAAATATTGCTCTTGTGAGGTCAAGCTGTCAAACTGTTTTTTAGGTCAGGTGCTGCAAATTGCTAAGTCGCTAAATCTGTCAAAAAAGCCTTTCATAAATTATTATTATTATTATTATTATTAAAAAGAGGAAGAAGACGAAGAAGAATGTATTTGTTGGAATTATTCATTTAATTAAAATGATTGGTTTAGAAAAAAGGACAAGGATAACTCTAATTCCAATTCCAGTTAACAGCATGAGTGGACATATTCATATTTCATTCAACTAAACATTTAATTGTCAGCACCTTTATTAAATCTAACAACAAAGCCATTGTAAAAAAATAATAATTATTATTATTATAGTAATCATCATCATCATCATTATTATTATTATTATTATTATTATTATTATTATTATTATTAATAATAATAATAATAATAATAATAATAATAATAATAATAAATAATAATATGCTGTTAACATTATTGTTATTATTATTATTATTATTATTATTAACAATAGCAATAATAATAGTAATATTTATAATAATAATAATAATAACAATAACAATAATAATAATAGTAGTAAAATACTAATCAATTATTTAATGAAATAAAATTTGAATTAAGTTAATTTACTTAAAATAATCACTTTAGAAAAAGGACAAGGTGTAATATTCAAGGATAATTTCAGTTCCAATTATGAACATCACGTAACTTTCGCCACCTTTTTTGCATTGTTTTGAATTTTTTGCTCACCATAAAAGAGTAAAACCAGGATATTTAATGAGCATCATGTGAAACTGTCAGACCGTAACACAGCCAGTCCCCACATTTCTGTCAAGCCGTTTGTTGTTCAGCCTTATTTCCTCTATGTTAATTGCTAAAGGTGTGGGTTTCTAGATTCAATTAGGAGAATAATTGGCTCAGGGATTGGAAAGCATGACTGGAGTCACACAGATGACCGATTTGTTTGTGAAAGGCCAGTGGCTCGGATCAGTGCGGTAATCACATTAAAAGCAGCACTGCCGTGGACTGACCCTGGCCTATCCTTCTGCAGGCTTTTAATTGGCTTTTCCGAATTCTTGTTTCTGTTTAATAAAAAGAGGCGCGTGCGACAAGCCAATCATGAGCTGTTCCTATAGATGTTTAGGGGTGGAGGGGCTAATTAATAACATTTGGTAAGCTGGCGAGTAACTGTAGGATGGGAAAGAGCGATGGCAGCGAAAAAGAAAGGAAATAAAAAATAATAATAAAACTGAATCATGTAAAAACATTGCTGGACTGTGCAGACATTGAGAAGTGGTAGGTTAATTTGTCAGAGGAGGAACAGAGGCTGCGTGGGCTGAGCTGCTCAGGCTGACCGTAATAACAGCGGATGGCTTTACCTTGTCAGTGCGCGATGTGCCACGTTGTACATGCCACGTCCTGGTGGTCTACAGAGTAGATAATGAATTCTGTTGTGTGAGAGCAAAAGCCGAGTGGTGGGGCAATGATAGAAAGCAGGAACCAGTTCAGTGTTTAGGACTGTAGCGTTGGGCTAAGCTAATGATACCCTGGTTAGGAGGCCAAACATGATACACTGGGCATTTCATCAAACTGTAACATGCCTGTTGTGTTGCCTAGCACTGGTTATTCCACAGTATTTGTGGCAGGCCACCACATCTACCTGACATCTACCCACCTCTATATACATGACCTGACTGGTACTGACAATTGAACCTCATAGAAATGAAGCCATTTTTATATGTAGCCAATGAGATCACCTGCAGGACGGACGGCTTTCTTAACATATCCCTGTAAATGACTTTTACACAGAGCTGTGTTTGTTCTACCTTCCAGTACCGTATAATTATGAAGGTCACTGAACCTTAGTGCTTAGAGGCCACCACAAGCAGCCAGTTCCATGAAGCTGTTTAGGTTCGTTCCTCTCTGCTCACTCTTTAGGTCTGGTGTACTGGGCCTCTTATGGGATTTTCAGATGGCATACAAATCTAAATAAACAGTATTTGGGCTCAGTGTATGGAAAACACAAAATACACTTCTCTTCCTCTTGCCATATTTAGGAGCGCAGGATGTGTTAAGTGCTTCTGTTGTAGTTTCTGTTGTTGCTGTTGTTGTAGTTTCTGTTGCTGCTGTTGTTGTAGTTTCTGTTGTAGTTTCTGTTGCTGTTGTTGTAGGTTCTGTTGTTGTTGTAGTTTCTGTTGCTGCTGTTGTTGTAGTTTCTGTTGCTGCTGCTGTTGTAGTTTCTGTTGCTGCTGCTGTTGTAGTTTCTGTTGTTGTTGTTGTTGTTGCTGTTTCTTTTTTGTTGCTGTTGTAGTTTCTGATGCTGCTGTTGTAGTTTCTGTTGTAGTTTCTGTTGCTGCTGTTGTTGTAGTTTCTGTTGCTGCTGCTGTTGTAGTTTCTGTTGTTGTTGTTGCAGTTTCTGTTTCTGTTGCTGCTGTTGTTGTAGTTTCTGTTGCTGCTGTTGTAGTTTCTGTTGTTGCTGCTGTTGTTGTAGTTTCTGTAGTTTCTGTTGCTGCTGTTTTTGTAGTTTCTGCTGCTGCTGTTGTTGTTGCTGCTGTTGTTGTTACTGTTGTTGAAGTTTCTGTTGTTGAAGTTTCTGTTGTTGAAGTTTCTGTTGTTGAAGTTTCTGTTGCTGCTGTTGTTGTTGTTGCTGTTTCTGCTGTTGTTCCTGCTGTTGTTGCTGGTGCTGTTGTTGTTGTTGTTGCTGCTGCTGTTGTTGTTGTTGTAGTTTCTGTTGTTGTTGTTGTTGTTGTTGTTGTAGTTTCTGTTGTTGTTGCTGGGGCTGTTGTTGCTGCTGCTGTTGCGGTAGCTGTTGTCGTGTCTCACTTAGTTTACAGGTGAAGGCCTGGGATCAGTAAAGAACAGGTGTTGGAGAAAAAACACTAAGCATGTCTTCAAGGCCCTCAGAGCTTTTAAGGACCTCTCTGGCAGTGTTCCCTGATTGATAATCCGTCGCTCTTGAAGGATTACATCATCTTTGGTGAAAGAAAAGAAAGACACCATAAAGACATGAAAAACAGCAGCTGTTTCTCAGCTAAAACTCACAGACGTCCTTTAATGATATTAATTTGCTTTATTTTCTCTCCTCCGCTCTTCCCCCCTCCATCTTTCTGTCTTTAGGGATTTGCGGATAATCCTTGTTGTTTTCTCTGCCCTTAGAAATTCGATGCACCTCATTTTCCACCACGTCCCTCTTTGCAAATCTGTTTTCGCTTTCTCCGGCAGCCTACAGAGACCGAGGAGGTCATAAAAACTCCAGGACTGAAGTGGAGCTCAATGATTATCATGATTATTCTCGTAATTATATGGAGGGGTTTTCATTCAACCCACCTTTTCTTTCCTTCTGTATATCCTGCTCTCCTCTCTTTCTCTCTAACTACCTCTTGGCAATTTATTGCTTGTTTGGCGTAGGGAATATTCACACAGTGATGAAAAAAACAACTCCTCGGGGCTACGATACCCTCTCTGTGTATTATGCTATTATTATATACTATATTACGGTGTGTGAGAGCAGGTGTTTGAATGCAGCACTAGGACCTGTTACTGAGATTAAGCAGTTAATCTCAGTCTTCTTATGCTCACTATATGGAGGTCTACACTATTGCAATTGGGAAGGAAGATAAAGGTTACCAGGAACAATAAAGGATGATAAATTAAGAGTACTATTTATCGAGCTACACATACAGAAGTAGTGTGTCTCAGTATGGCGTAGGGGCCGGCTGCATGGCAGACGTCTCGGCATGGAGTTGTAAAAGCTACTAATGGTGTCCTGTGATTTTGTGCTAGAGATGGAGGTGAAGTGACACCAGGCCTTCTGGTTGTGTGACCTGTAACAACAAACCATTCATCTTGGCACTGAACACGGTGCCTCCACACACGGATTTGTTGGTTGTCTCCACCAAGACAGTGCAGTCCTGCATTGTCTCCCAATAGTGCTGGCACTAACAGGATGTCTCATGGAGGTGCCACACTGCTCACTGAATGTCCGCAATCATGGCTGTTAAGTCAGTCAGGTACAGTGATAAGGCCTGTCCTTGCTTACATCGCATGCACAGTTGTGAAACTTTCAATCGTTTGAATACTTTGCAAGTCCCACAATGTCACACCTAGCCACCGAGGTTTATTCCTGTTGGTTGATTCTATTGCGCATCATATTGTGCTGCAACAAACAAAATACGAATTGGGTGCCAAATGTCAGAGTAAAGAAAATCATAGATAGATGTTGTGGGAACCAACCAAAAAGTTCAAACGTCTAGCTTGGTCCTCTAACGGGGAGAATTCATTGAGTAGTGCATGTGTATTTGTTACAGTGTTTTCACATATAGTTCTTTTTAAATGAACCGAACTCAATTCTATTAAAGTGAACCTGAAAGGGAACCAGATGCAAATGACCTCAGTTCTTTTTGTGTTCACATTGTAAGTGAACTATAAAGAGGACTGAGTTCTCTTTCTGGTCCTCTTTAGCACTGATGAGATCTCAGACCACTTTCTGTTCACACTACAACTCTTTGAGAACTCAGACCCCAGCTATGTAACACTGAATTATGGGTAGTGTGTTCAAAATGGCCACTTTTCATGTTGCTGCAGTTTGGCTGCTACATTTTCATGAAGCAGGGGAAAAAAGAGAAGAAAAACAGATTTTTTTGCTCTGATTTTTTCACGTGTATTCATGTACTTTTGTCTCATTTTCTTTACTTTCACGCGGCACTGCAGTGCCATCCTGTTGTATCCTCTTTTTTTCATGCTTTCTGAAAACAACATAAAAAACTTCATTTTTTTAATGCGTTGCAGAGAGCTGCCGTTTGATGTGGTCCTTTTTCCAGATATCCAAATATGCCATGGTCTCTTCCTGAGACCACACAATTCCACGAGCAGACATTTTCTCAAGTTTTTAATTTGTGAGAATTGAAACTGGTTACGGCGAGCCTCGAGGCTCTGTGCTTGAAACAAAACGTGAAGCGGACCCGGGCCGCTTTCTTTTCACAATGCACATTTTAAGCGGACCATTAAACTAACCACAAGCGAACCGAACTGAGACCACCTCCCGGAAGGTCTCAGTTCAGTTCGTTTGTGGGGCCGTTTAGAGGGGTCTGAGTCCGTTTGCCGTGTTCACAAATGCAGAAGAAACCATGACTCAGCAGTCTGAGTCCACTTCAGACGCTGAAACGGCCCAAGTGTGAAAACGCCTTTAGCCTTGTGGCTTGCTATCTCTTATGCTCTATGCATAATTTTAGTGTGTGAGGGCAAGCCCAGGATTAAATCATTAGCACAACCTGTGTTAGCCCCACGATACACACAGCTAGCAAGTAAGGTGTCGAATCAACCTTTTGGCCACTTGAGGCTTGTATTCTGATGGCTGTAAGCAATAAACAAGAAACAATTTAACTGGAAATCAAATTTATTGATATAACAATTCTGTCACATCTCCCTGTCTGTCTATCTGTCTGCCTGTGCATTGTCCATGTCAAACAACGCCCCCTCTGGTTGCTTCTTGCAATAGCACTACTTTTCCTGCTCCCTGCTGGCTCCACCCACTCCCACACCGGTTATCAATAGGTACTCATTAGGACTTTTTGCCTTGTCTGTTTGTGAAGTCTCTGTTGTTTCCCTGTGTTAGTTCTAAGCTGTTGTCTCGTTGGTGGTTCTGGTCTGGTGTCGTCCCTGTGTAAGTTCCAGGCTGTTGTCCCTTTTGTTTGTCTTGGTCTTTAGTTCTTCACCCTGGATTTGTTTCTGCTTTCAAGTTATGGACATGTCGTTAGTAATACCCACTTGTGTTTTGACCCGTTACCTGGACTGAATCCAATAAAACTACTATGCGCTTGTATCCCGCCTCAACCCATTTGTTACAAATTCATTGATCAAATAATTGCATGAAATCATTAGATCAAATTTAAGAGTGTGGCAGCCCTACTCTACACATCACTGACCAATTTAGGCTGTGTGGAGGGCATATACCAATATGGAGCTTATGTCTGATTGTTCGTATTGTAGCCCATATCGTTGCTGTCCAAAGAAAAACATGTATCTCTATTTTTGTTGATTTTTACTTTTATGCCTCATTTGATCACATGAGCTGCTGTTTACACTGTGTGAAAATTCCATGAAGAATGGACCAACAGAAATGACCTAAACCTGCTTGGAAAGATGTCTGGTTCCATTGACTTTTATTCAAATGAAATGAGGTTTTTGGCCTCTCCTGTAAAGTTGGCATTTTGGAGATACCTGTTTTTCCTTGTACAGCGACGATATGCTTGTTTAATGTAAAGTTTAAACATGGAGCAGTACACTACCGGTCAGGAGTTTTACAATGCTCCATGGTTCCCAGATTTTTTATTGAGATTTAAGCAATTCCAGTGACTAACCCAAAAAGTTCACATGTTTAAAAGCTGAACAATAAAACTAAAAACTGAGGCATTAAGTTAAATTTCAGAGCTGTATAAAAGGCATTGGCATTAAACATGTGAAAAGCTAACCACCTACAGCTGTTCCGCAGCAATGGAAATGCATGAAGCTTCGAAAGTCAATGCAAGCAATTTCAGCAGGTGTCCCAACTTTTGCTGATCACTTAAAAACCCTCTGTGTATATAAAAGCAACGCTGGAACAGACTCAACCCTCAGGCCGGTGTTCAGACAGTATTGCCCCACAGGATGTTCTAGAAAAAGGCTGTTATTAAAGGAAAACAGACAGACCACCATCACCTTCAAAACTGAAGGTCTTTCCTTTAGAGGGATTGCATAGAAAGGAAGGCTGTTAGTAAGTACAGTTTCCACCATCCAAACGTGCTCGGAAACTGGAGGGAAGAGCTCTGGCAGACCCAAAGCCCTAACAGTATCAAAATATGAGTTTCTGAGTTAACAGCAGGACAAGACCTTAATACTGTTGGGGTAAGCAAGTCTCAGTTTTAACTGTGAAGAGGAAACAGTAGGAGAGCTAATGCTGAGATGGCAAAATAAGAAAATGGTGATTTCTCGTCCACGCAGCACTACCCAAACTCTTCAACTCAACACACTGGGTTATTGTTCGGCACAGCGGAGGCGAAAGAATGGTTCCTCACCAACTGTCAAACATGTAGGAGGAAGTGTCTCCCAACTTACTCAGAGTTATTGGCATTCTCAATCAAACAGAGTACAAAAAGTGGGCACTTTGAGAAGTCTAGATTGAATATGCTATTATATATAAATCTCCATTCGTTTATTTGTTCTGTGCTTTATTTTCAGAGAACACAGCGTCATTAAACGTTTACGTTTAAGGCATTTAGCAGGCGCTCTCATCCAGAGCGACTTACAGCCGTGCTTAGTGTTCCGTTGGACAATGTTTCCAGCTAGTATAAGGAGGTGAGAGTCAAAACTCGCCATGAGCTCCGACACTGCCCAAACAAGGGCCAGTGCTGATACCTAGAGAGAACATACACAGACATGTATAAGCATAAGTGCACTACCTGGCAACCCCAACCCAGCACTCATACCTAGAGAGAATAGAAGTTATAGTCTGTGTAAGTTCAGGAACAAAGTATTTCAACATACACATCTACTAGAGCTCACTCACTTAAGCGCTTTACAAAGAGATTGAGGACTGCAAGAGACTCAGCTGTTCGGACAGCCAGTGGGAGCTCATTCCATCATCTAGGAGCCAGGACAGAGAAGCTTTGGGTTTGGGCTTTGGGTCTGCCAGAGCTCTTCCCTCCAGTTTCCGAGCACGTTTGGATGGTGGAAACTGTACTTACTAACAGCCTTCCTTTCTATGCAACCTCTCTAAAGGAAAGACCTTCAGTTTTGAAGGTGATGGTGGTCTGTCTGTTTTCCTTTAATAACAGCCTTTATCTAGAACATCCTGTGGGGCAATACTGTCTGAACACCGGCCTGAGGGTTGAGTCTGTTCCAGCGTTGCTTTTATATACACAGAGGGTTTTTAAGTGATCAGCAAAAGTTGGGACACCTGCTGAAATTGCTTGCATTGACTTTCGAAGCTTCATGCATTTCCATTGCTGCGGAACAGCTGTAGGTGGTTAGCTTTTCACATGTTTAATGCCAATGCCTTTTATACAGCTCTGAAATGTAACCTAATGTCTCAGTTTTTAGTTTTATTGTTCAGCTTTTAAACATGTGAACTTTGCACCATTTTGGGTTAGTCACTGGAATTGCTTAAATCTCAATAAAAAATCTGGGAACCATGGAGCATTGTAAAACTCCTGACCGGTAGCGTACTGCTCCATGTTTAAACTTTACATTAAACATGCATATGTTCGCTGTCCAAAGAAAAACAGGTATCTCCAAAATGCCAACTTTACAGGAGAGGCCAAAAAACTCATTTCATTTGAATAAAAGTCAATGGAACCAGACGTCTTTCCAAGCAGGTTTAGGTCATTTCTGTTGGTCCATTCTTCATGGAATTTCCAAACAGTGTAAACAGCAGCTCATGTGATCAAATGAGGCATAAAAGTAAAAATCAACATAAATGGAGATACATGTTTTTCTTTGGACAGCAACGATATGGGCTACAATACGAACAATCAGCCATAAGCTAGGATCCAGGACAGAGAAGAATCTAATCCATTTTTGGCTTTGTAGGTGAGCATCTGAGTTTTAAATATAATGCTGGCAGCTACAGGAAGCCAAACTATTTCAATATCCATGAACATCCATAAATATCCATTATTTCTTCAGTTCTACACAGTTGAGTCACATTATTATGACCACCGGCTAATATCCAGAGCAACTGCCGTGCATCCCACAGCTGCTGAAAGAGGGTGGGTGGGGGAGGATCCTTGAACGAACACTTAACGAACAAGGTGGTCCAAAAGATTGTGTCTGGAAATTAGGGGGTCTGGCTAGTATTTGAATACCTTGGTCATGCCCCCAGGAAGAGTATGAGTGTAAGTGAACTGCAAGGATGGATCCATACCCAAATCGGTTGAGAGTGGCTTCCACATGGATGAGTGGGTCCAATGAATGCCACATTAGCTATGCGCTGCTGTCATAAAAAGTGGGAATAATAATACTGTATCATATATATACTTATCATATGTATTGGTCATAATAATGTGACTTGACTCTGTAGATATAGATGTTTATGATTCGTTGATGCCTGAACCAGGCTCATGTGGCTTCTATTGATTTTACCAACCATTTGAGTTTCTTTTAGATATCAAAGATCATTTTATCAGTGTCTGTTTAGCAGTCAGCCAGTCTGTCTGTCTGTCTGTCTGCCTGTCTGTCTGTCTGTTGTCTTATGGGAACATATACAGGTTATCACTGCCTGGAACTGAGGCACTGTGTGCCTTGACATGTGCATGTGTGAGTATAAGGTAATATTCTGTGTTCATGCATCAGCACTCTGTTTAAACAGTATTGTATCACCTAGACCAGTTCCAGTCCCACAACATCTGTTGGTGAACTATTTTAATCCTACATGAAGCAGCAGCGCCGACTGATATTTCTGCGCCAGCCGCGTTCTCCTTTTTTGCAGGAGAAATACCAGGCAGCATGAAATTAAATGGCAATGGTAATTAATTCTGGGCAGCTTCTCTGCGCATGCTGAGAGAGGTTAGGCTGTAAGCATGTAGAATAGGGTTTTAAATCACTCTCCGGATGGCCAATTATTTTTTCATGGAAATAAATTTCTTGTCAGCAGCGCTAATTGAAATAGCAACTGACGTCGGAGCTGTCCTAGGTGTGGAAATTTTAATTGCTCTCTCCTGCTTGTTTTCACACAAGGTTGCCACTGTGGAAAGTAAATAAAACAGACAGAAAGTATATTTAGCGGCCTTGCGCGGTGGGAACGGCCGGTGGGGTCCCTCTGATGTGTTAAAACCTGGCAGCCCCAAGCATGAAAGAATTACACATGCCTGAGTTATGTAATTCGTCCAGTTCAGCAGCGGACAGTTTGGTAATTGGTGGAAATGGAGAGCTTCTTTTGTCCTCTCCTACAGAAGTACAGCCACAGCTCAGCAGCCGGATGCTGTAATGGTGACTAATGTGCCCACCGCATTTAAATGCGCAGCACTTAATGGAAAGCACTTAGCCTACATCTTTAACTGATGATGGGCTTTTGTAATTGTCATTGGAGGGGAAAAAAAGAAAGGGCGCTCTCCTTCAGCAAAACTTGCATAAGCTTTGGTTAAGAAACGTACTGTGTCTTAATCAAGAAACGCTTGAAGGATAAATGGTGATGCTTACTGATAGCCAAAGCTTTAGATCAATATATACCCAACCGTGTTCTTGTCTTGCTTGCAGCTAATGTGTAACAGTCTTCGGATAATCTCACTGCCGGAGTGCTGGGATAGAGGAAGAGGAAGAAGACGTTGACTTTTCAACATTCCTGCATGGCATAGCTGTTACGATGTAAAATCATCCTGAGTTTACCAAGCTGTGAATGGTGGTGGTGATGGGAACCAGATGACCAAACACCTATAAAAGCTCCCACACAGAATGCTAATCTCTGAAGTGTTCACGAATATGCTACCTGATACCTAAAACATGGTTTTACCTCAGGAATTTGGCCCAAAATCAGTCTTTAAAGCTTCATTAATGGCCTAGCGATAAAGCAACTGAAGGCATTTAGCAGTCACTCTCCTCCAGAGCGACTTACAGCTGTGCTTAGTGTTCAGTTGGATAATGTTTTCATCTAGTATAAGGAGGTGAGAGTCAAAACTCGCCATGAGCTCAGACGCTGCACGAACAAGGGCCTGTGCTGAGAACAATACACAGACATGTATAAGCATAAGTGCACTACCTGGCAACCCCAACCCAGCACTCATACCTAGAGAGAATAGAGGTTATGGTCAGTGTAAGTTCAAGAACAAAGTATTTCAACATACACATCTACTAGAGCTCACTCACTTAAGCGCTTTACAAAGAGATGGGGGTTCAGTCTGCATTGAAGACTGCAAGAGACTCCGCTGTTCGGACAGCCAGTGGGAGCTCATTCCATCATCTAGGAGCCAGGACAGAGAGGAGTCTGGACGCTTGTCTTCCATGTGTCTTCAGGGACGGCAGGTCAGGTCAAGCTGTGCTTGAAGCTCAAGGGGCTCGAGGTACAGATCGACTCTTGACCATTGCCATAAGGTAGGGAGGAGCTAGTCCATTCTTGGCTTTGTAGGTGAGCATCCGAGTTTTAAATTTAATGCAGGCAGCTACAGGAATGTCAATATCCATAAACATCCATAAATATCCATTATTTCTTCAGTTCTACACAGGTGAGTCACATTATTATGACCACCGGCTAATATCCAGAGCAACTGCCGTGGTGACTGCAGTGCATCCCACATAAATACATAAATGCTGATGTATTCAAAATGAACAACTATTCATCATTATGAACATTGCATATATTCTGTATTATATATATATAATAAAATATATAATATATCTATAATTCAATTTGAATGCAGACTTTGGAACCTTTCGGTTCTCATCACTGCCATTGTAGAACAAACTGAGCACTGTTTCATGTCCTTGTTATGGCTCCATGGCTGAATAATACAGAAAGAATTGGATTGATTTCCCAGGTCAGATTACAGCTCAACTCATGATTTAGCAGTAAGCAGGTTGGAACCTAGGGATATGAAATTTAATTTTTTTAACTTTTCTCTTGTGAGAGTTTCTAAATCGATTCATAAAAAGTGGAAACCAGATTGTCATACAAGGTCTGCGTTCCCCATACTGTAAACTACACTCATCCAGAGAGATTATTAAGAGGTCAGAATACACCATCAGGGCAGTCAGGGCTACTGAATCAACCGCCACTACTGGACTGATTTAACTCAATGCTACAGTGACCCACTCTCACTACCTCTGGAGGTGCACCGTGGTATTAGGAGACAGAACGGGCCATGGCTAACTGTGCATACACGTCACGGACATTCCATCAAAGTTGTTATTTCTTCTGGAATGTTGAGCTTTAATAAGCTTGGTAAAGTGATAGCTGGCTAACAGGCTAATCCAGTGATATGCTCACTTATGATTTACGTTTAAGGATTAACTGTAAAACCGTGACTCACAGAATACATAAGAAATATGGCATCTGAGAATCAGTTACCAGCTTCAAGTATGCACAGTTAGGCTACAGCTTATTACTTTTAGGACTGCTGGGATCAAACCAGTTGCTATTAAAACCAGTGGGAGAAAGTCGAGGTACAGCAGCGTTAGCACTAGTGCAAGTTAACAATAACAAAGTTGTTATTTTAAATCTTATATTAAATAGTAATAAACAAAGGAAATGTTTCTACATTAAACACTGTCATATACTGTGCAAAATCCAAATTAATCCTTTATGTATTTAATTTCTATTCAAAAGCCGCTATAAAGAAGGTTATTCGTGTCCATAGATGTTTCTAACTGCCCCCTAACTGCCATGCTGGCCTGGGATGTGGCCGAACAGTCCGAAGAATGTTCTGTTCCTCTTTTTCTAAATTGTAATCTGTGGCTATGAGCTGATGAGCATGTAGTTAACAGATCAGGCTAAAACAAGGTAAGCCATCTCAGATAAACAGATCAAAAATTCTTAAAGCTTTCTTTTTTTTGTCAGGCTGCCAGTAATCCCTTACTGAGGAAAGGAAATTGACAAAAACAGATCAAATAAAGAAGCTGTAACAATGGACTGCCCACGCCAGAGTCCAGATCGCAACATCACTGAGTGTGTTTGGGATTATTTGGATTGTGAGAAGCAGAAAACGCAACCAACTTGTAAAACTGAATTTGCTTGAAAAGTCTAAGCTTGCACTCCAAGTAGACTTTCAGTAGTGAACATGCTGAATCAGAGAAGTCCCGATATAGACCTCCATAAAATGCTGCTTAGTTTGGGGAAATGCTTGTCTGTGTTTCAAAGCGTGATGACTTGGGAACCCTAACCTGGCCAGTCTTTCTCCTCCCTTCTGTTCCTTTTACCTGTCATACTGGATTACATGCGTGTAGTCCCAGCCATATTCTGGAACAAAAAAAAAAGATTCTGACAGCATCCTGTCCTGGAGTTTGAAATTACATGCATAGCTTTGACAGATCACTGTCTCTGTGGTGTATTAAAGCCAGAGCTAAACAGTGCATGGCAGTTTGTACCTTATAGTGATTTCACCAACACAAGGTCTCGAGTTGTCCACTCATAAATTCCTGTCAAAATCACCAGTAAACACTAGTTACAGATTTTTTAGCATTAGGGAGGAAACCAGAAAGCGTATATTTAACAAAACGGTAAAGTAGACGTCAACACTCATTCAGTCCCTTCCTATGAACTAGGGAAACTAAGGAACGCATTCTACAGTCCCTGTCAAACAATAGCTGCACAAACATCTGCACCCAGAAGGAATCAACCAAAAGGAATGAAACGTGATGGGTACGTTTGACAGTGTGAGAGATGGGAATGATTCAAGTTTCACACTCAGCTACGTATGTGACGTTAGCAAGCATGGGCTTTAATGCTGAAGCTGACTGAGGCTGTACAATGCAAGACTACATGCCGTTACGATGTCTACCTTTAACACCATGTCAAAGTCACTAAAGACTGCAATGGTGTCGTGCCAGACTGTCATGGAGTGACTCAGGAGTGACTCTGTTGGAGGAGACCAATTAATCTGTTAGGAAACACGTTAGCAAACACGGCACCCTGACACCATACTGAGAGACTACTTCTGTATGTGTAGCTCAATAAATATTGTCCATATCAGCTGAAATGTATCATCATTTATTGTTTCTTGTGACCTTTATCTTCCTTCCTAATAGCATTCCAATCCCACACTTCCTTCTGGGTGCAGCTATTCTTTTGACGATGAGTGAATTAGCCTATAAATCTCTTTATAGCATGGTGACTGTTTTAAAGTTATTTTTTTAAATGAAAAATTTAACATCCGCTTAAACATAATATTTCCATTCTTCTTTGTAAAATTAGAGGATTTGTGAATAACACTGTATACTTTAATCTGAAAACTTCTTGATGCAGTGTGTATCTTTTTTCACACTCATCTCTTGAAGAAGTCATGCCTCTTGAGTCCTCTCAAAGCATATGGCTGCAGTCTGTGGGTGGTACATTGTCTTTTTCATGAGTGAAACCAGTTTGCATGTAGTGGGCTTTTTTATAAAATTATAAAATGTAATTGTTGCCATATGGCAACAGCATGTGGCAATGAAGCAGCTATAAGCATATATTGCAGATTGCCGTGCTGTTGTTTTACACAGTGGCCATATGGCAACAAAATGAAAATGAGCCCATTTTCAAGAAGGAAAATATATTTTTTCTTTATGTACACATAATTTATGCAATTAAGGGTGTAAAAATTCAGTTTGATGATATTGGCCGTTTATTTGCTTAAAGTTGAGTTTTTAAACACTATTGTTTTAGTTATACAGAGCTTTATTTCTTAGTTGGTAAACTTGAATAAGGCTCAGAAATATACAGTTAGCATAAATAGCTTGTAGCGTGGTAAAGCTTCTCGTAATTAACTTTTTCTTTTGTTTATTGTTATTTTGTTTCATCGTTCCTCAGTTGTCTATGTGAAAATACTTTTTTGTCTCTCTAAAAGTTAGGCTTTGATGCTGTTTGCATGTTTAATTATTTTAGTGTATAAATGAACAGTTACAGTTTTTCCATATTGCTTATATTTTCAGACACCAGTCAGGAACAAGAAGTTGGCTCGACGCGCGCAGAACTAAAATTCAGATGAGCTTTATTCAACAACCGGGTAACAACAGAGGGAGAAAGCAGGGTCAGAGTCAAGAGTCAGGCAAAGGTCAGAACCAGGTGAGTTAGGCAGCAAGGCAACCAAACTGTAGGAGTAGACGAAGAGAGGAGTAAGGAGAACAGAAGGAGGTCAAAAGCCAGTAAGTAGAGTAAACGAGTAACCAGAACCAGGGATAAGGCAAAAGAGGTCATTGAAAACAAAGGGAGTCAAAGCCAGAGTAGAGATATCAGAGGGAAACGCTCAGTAGTGCTAACAGGGTGTGTGTGAGTGGGGTTAATAAACAGACTGGCAAATGAGGAATATATCGGAACTCAGGCGAGCTAGACCGTGAGTGATTGGTTGACTGGGGACATGTGAGTGTGACGTCATCAGACAGTGCACTCTGGGAAGTGGAGTTCGGAAGATTGGTGGAGTCAGGGAAACCTGGAAACGTGACAACACCAAATGAACCATTAAAGATCAATTGTTTGTCAGAGCGAATTTTTAGACAACACCGTCGAGACCTTAATATTGGTCAGTGTTATTAGCCAGTCAGTTTATAGCCCTTTGGACCTGCTTAATATATTTAAATAATTTATCATTAGTCATTACAGAGTGTTCTTCTTTGTGTCCATAACGACATTTCAACTAAAAAAACAAAAAAGAAAACAATTGTATATCAGTTTTTAGCTCCTACACAGCAAGAACATACATTTTTGAATGAGCATTTCCAGTATTTAGACATGCCACCCTGGTCCTGTTACTTACGCAGCTTACGACTGTTGCATTGTTACATCACGAAATGAAAATCAATGCTCGGCCCTGAGAAGTCGCTGCTCTGCTGAACAGTGAAATGACTAGCGCGTGTGCACTGAATCATCCTCTTAAAACCTTAGTTAATACTGTGGACTTGACAGGACCTGAGCAGTGGGATGTTGCCTCAGCCAGACCCTCAGAGAACAGTCTACAATACGACATACACGGTATTAATTTTTCCATATCAGCAGCTTGAATTTCCAGTCGCTGAGTTGGAATAGAGGAAAAATGACCTCTATTATAAAACATCCTCTTTCTTCCTCGGCGGCTTCTTCCTTCCTCGGCCTTGGCACGGAAGAGTATAAAGCCTTATTCTCCAACGTCCACACCGGAGACCCCGTGGATCTCTTACAGCACCCCATATAGGAAAAGCAATATCTAGTATTTGGTGTTTTACTGGGTTGTGAGCATTGGTGGCCACATTTGCTAAAAGATTTTCTTTGGTATAAAATAGAATAAGCATATACACATGCCATGTCATAACAACATGTGGCCATCATGCCTAAATGAGCTTCTAAAGTCATGGACATCAATATGGAGCTGCCCCATAATTGTGGGTATAACAGCTACTTCTGGGAAGATTTTGCAGTGTGTCTGTGATCCGCAGAGCATTTGTGCAGGCCACTGGAGTTTCTCCACCCCAAACTATCAGGCCATGTTCTGCACAGGTACACAGTCATACTGGAACAGGTCCTCCCCAACCTATTGCCCAGTTGGACACATAGCATTAACAATACCCATTAGAAAAACCCCAGACCCATTATCCATTATCCCTCCTCCAGTAGGTAGAGTTCTGGTAGATTACCAGTCAAAAGACATGGCTACTTATAGAAGGCTTCCTAAAGCTTTGCTATAGAATAAAAGTGAAAACATCAAACTATAAAATAGCACTCATGGAATTATGCAGTCCACCTTAAATACCTCCAAAATGGGGCTTTACAGGAGGATCAACCAGCTTTCTTAACATGCAATGGAGGTTGATGAAACAAGATCTTTCTAGGCAGTTTTGGACCAATTCTATTGGTCTGTGCACCATAAATATTCACTAAACTCAATCAATTAAAAGTGTAATTAGAGCTTTTAACGGTCAAAAAGATATTTTAGCAATAGAGGTGAGATATGGCAGAAATATCATACTGTGATGCATCAAGGGTATATGTGGTATATCAGGACATGTAGTGTTCCAGACTCTCATCAGTTGGAGCTGTTCAGCGTAAGTCTGTAGAATCTTTAAGATCACCAGCAAGGTCCATGACACCTTTGGTGGTGTACACACCAAACCTAGATACCTTTTGTGAGGCTGACAAAGAGAGAAGTGTGATCCATCACTCCAGAGAACTTGTCCAGTGAGTCCAGTGGCGGCACGCTTTACACCACTACAGCTGACACCTGGCATTGTGTGTAGTGATGTCAGGCTTGTCTGCAGCTGCTTAGCCAAGGAAGCCTGTTTCATGAAGTTCCAAGCACATGCTGTCGTTGTATCTAGAAGCAGTTCGGAGCTACGTCAGGAGTGGTGCAACAGAACAGGTGATTTTTACATGCCTCAGCACTCGGCGGTCCCGCTGTATGAATTTGTGTGATCTACTGCTTCACGGCTGAGCTGTTGTTGCTCTTAGCTGCTTCCATTTCACAGTAATGTCACATACCGTTGACTTAGGCAGGGCAGAAGTTTCACAGACTGACTTGTGGTCTCCTATGACACTACCCCTGACTGAGCTCCTCAGTATGATTCATTCTACTACCACTGTCTGTGGAAATTGGGTGGCTGTGTGTCTGATTGTATACACTAATATGCAGATTTAAGACTCAAAAGCTTCGTTGCGGCTCAGAAAATGTTGATGTCCTGTTGTACAGAACCAGTCACATCTCCAGGTCTCCCTGACACCGCTGATCTCCCAGACTCCATTTCCCAGAGTGCACTATCCGATGATGTCATGCTCGCATGCCACACTGCCAAATCCCTGTCTTCAACTCTAAGCGTTTCTCTCTTGCTTTTTGCTCGTACTCTATCTCTGGTTCTGACCTCCCTTGTCTTTGACTCTCTCTCTTTTATTCACCCCCTTTTGATTGGTTTGCCTGATTGGTTTGACTTCCTGGTTTTCGACCCCTGCGTTCCCCCTTTCGTTCTGATTGATCAGCATATTGCCCCATATATGAACAGTAATTACAAGGAGGGGTACTTATTTTCACACATGTAGTTTGACTGGGGTGGCTAAACTTTTGCATATCACTGTATACAGAACACATTATGATTAGAGTGCACCATAAAGCGTGATGCTAGAGGAGAACATGTACTTGAAAATGCTATTAATTTAAAACGTAAACATCTGTCCAATCCCATATTCTATTCCAGTGTGTTGGCCTAGTTTTATAAAGTCCTTTGATAAACTCTGTGTTGCAGAGTCAGAGAGTTTAGAACAGCGAGAGGGAACATCTGGCACTAAATCTTTTAAATGCTGAAGGAGAATGCTCAAGGTACGTGTCTGTCTTAAGTCACAGACGGCTCTGAGCGCAAGAACCAGCCGTCAACAGCGTGGAATGGAGTCAAAGCCCATAAACAAAAACCGACCAGTTTCCAATTTAGTGAAATTGTTTGTAAAGTGAATAATGAAAGTAAATCTCGGACCTAGTAGTGGGCCGTACTGGTTCATCCGGTATACAGATTACTGGTTTATACCACAGATAAGCAAAGGCACCATGACATACAAACAGTGTAACACAGGCTGACATTAGTCTGTTTAGCTGAGTGGATGAGTCAGTGATGTTTCAGTCATCAGTCAAATAAAAGTAAAACCACATCCTGCTCTCCAGTGTGATCATCTGAAGTAGTTCACTTCATTTTCCATGGATTGCTTCCACTCATACCACCTGCCTTGATATGAGAGAAATGGCGTGTGAAATTTTACGAGGCTAAAGGTTCTTTTCTTAATCACATTTCCTATTCTGCCTTAAATGGTGAGGCAGTTACATTCAGACACCCAAACTGATATCCGAATGTACCTGTTGCTTTGTGAGGTGTGAGGCTAGTGTCAGGAACATTTGACATGGGTTCAAACAGTGTTCAGTTTTGTTTTACTTTTGTTTTTATATAAACACGCACTGTGTACTGTATATACCCCCACCGGTCACTTCATACACTTCCTTGAATCTACACTCATTGTCCATTTTATGTAAGTAGCAGTTACAGACTATAGTCTTTACTGCATGCCCTGTTACCCTGTTTATTGTGTTCATTAATGGCCAGGACCCTTCAACATGTATTATATGGGCAGAGGGTTATTCTGGCGGGGAATATATATATATATATATTTATACACACACTGCCTGGCCAAAAGAAAAAAAGTCACCATCTGGATTTACCTATGCAAATAGGTAAGAGGCTCCTATTGGATAATTACTGCATGAGTGATTATGTTTCAGCTGTCAACAAGTTATTTAACCCTAACAGATGCAGTGACTAGCATTTGTTAAACAACTATGTTGAAAGACACATCCTGTGGTCGTGGAAAAGATGTTAATCTGTTTCAGAAGGGTAAAATTATTGGCATTCATCAAGCAGAGTAAACATCTAAGGAGATGCTGAAACTACTAAAACCAGGTTAAGCGCTGTCCAACGTGTTATTAATAAGGGAAGGCCAGTGGGAAAACATCATCTTTGATTAAAAAACGTCTTGATGATCTTGATTGGTGATCACTTAAACATTTGGTGAAATCAAATTGTAGAACAACCAGAATGAGGTCAGATGACCACCTGAACATACTAAAGGGCCTGGTTATTCCATCAATGGATGGATGGAGTTTTTCCTCCCTGATGGCACGGGCATATTCCAAGATCACAATGCCAGGATTCATCAGGCTCAAATTGTTAAAGAGCGGTTTAGGGAACATGAGACATCATTTTCACACATGGATTGGCCACCACAGAGTCCAGACCGGAACTCCATTGAGAATCTATGGGATGTGCTGGAGAAGACTTTGTGTAGTGGTCCAAATCTCCCATCATCAATACAAGCTCTTGGGGAAAAATGAATAAAACTCTGGACAGAAATAAATGTTGTGCCAATGTGGAAAGCTTGTGGAAGTGATGCCACAGCGAATGCATGCCATGCTCAAAGCCAAAGGTGGTCCAACGAAATATTAGAGTATATTTTTTTGGCCACACAGTTTTGTGTGTGTGTGTCTGTGTGTGTCTGTGTGTGTCTGTCTGTGTGTGTGTGTGTCTGTGTGTGTGTGTGTCTGTCTGTGTGTGTGTGTGTCTGTGTGTGTGTGTGTCTGTGTGTGTGTATGTGTGTCTGTGTGTGTGTCTGTGTCTGTGTGTGTGTGTCTGTCTGTGTGTCTGTCTGTGTGTGTGTGTCTGTGTCTGTGTGCGTGTATGTGTGTCTGTGTGTGTGTGTGTGTGTGTGTGTATAATATAATATACAGTGAGCGTCTGGTTCATAAGAACAAGCAGGTCAAGCAGCAAACACACAGGACAGCACAGCTACAGACTGGCAGAGGGCCGAACCCACTCTCCACTGACCGTGATGAGCCCCTTCCTAATTCCTGTGTCACTGAACCACCGCAAGATGACCTCAAGTGACCCACAGAGAGACTGGTGAGCGGTGGCTGGGGTGAAACGCACAGCGAGCATGGTTCTAAAAACAGGCTTCTGGAGGTCATTAGTGATTTTCTAAATGAACAGATCTAATACAATATCTGATCTGGAATTTGGGAGACCAGTAGTGTAGAGAATTAAACAGAACTGAGGAATTCTGGTCCAACACAAACCCAGAACCTGTACACCTAGAGACACTGACCATTTTAAGGTGGTCTCTTAAATTTCTCCAAAGCTGTATAAGTAATTTGATGCCTAAGCAAGCATGATGCCCATCTTGGTGTATTCCTTATGTATATACACACAAGACTATGAGAGAATATCAGAGCGGATAACTCAAAGTCAGAACTACTTGAATATATTTATGTTTATGTAAGCAAACTAATTCTGCATGCTTGTGTGCAGGAGCAGTTGACCTAATGGAAGTACACTGGCGGTACAAGACAGCTTGACGAGGCTTCATGGTCCCTATAGCTCCCCTTACTGTAACCCCTCAGAGTGCTGCTCATGCTTGCATTGCATTATAAATTGCATCAGGACAAATTTTGTAATGCAGCGAAATGCAAAGCCGAGTCTGGGTGTCTGTGTTAGCGTCCTGACGTTAAGTATGTTTTAGGCATAATAGCTGGTTAAGTTAATGTCTGGACCATGTTTATCGTCTGCTCTTCTTAACCAGATGAAGGTTCTACCACTCCTTCTGCTTTTTCCTGCCTGTTTACAAGGTAACAGCTTGCTAATACCAA